>VSMD01063708.1:0-192977 GCA_008750895.1 Mirza zaza | reverse complement strand
TCCACGCCAGCATTTATTGTTTGGAGACTTTTTGATAAAGGCCATTCTCACTGGAGTTAAGTGATATCTCATTGTGGTTTTGATTTGCATTTCCCTGATGATTAGAGATGTTGAGCATTTTTTCATATGTTTGTTGGCCATTCTTCTGTCTTCTTTAGAAAAGTTTCTGTTCAAGTCCTTTGCCCACTTTTTAATAGAGTTATTTGATTTTTTCTTGCTGATTTTCATGAGTTCTAAGTATATTCTAGTTATCAGTCCCTTATCGGATGTGTAGGATGCAAAAATTTTCTCCCATTCTGTAGGTTGTCTGTTTACTTTCATGACTATTTCTTTGGCTGTGCAGAAGCTTTTTAGTTTGATCATGTCCCATTTATTTATTTTTGTTGCTGCTGTGATTGCCTTTGGGGACTTCTTCATAAACTCTTTGCCTAGGCCGATGTCTAGGAGAGTGTTTCCAACTGTTTCCTCTAGAATTCTAATAGTTTCATATCTTAGGTTTAAGTCTGTTATCCAGCGTGAGTTGATTTTTGTGAGAGGTGAAAGTTGTGGGTCCTGTTTTAACCTTCTACAGGTGGCTATCCAGTTTTCCCAGCACCATTTATTGAAAAGGGATTCTTTTCCCCAGCGTATGTTTTTGTCTGCTTTGTCAAAGATTAGATGGCTATATGAGGATGGTTTTATATCGGGATTCTGACATCTGTTCCACTGGTCAATATTCCTATTTTTGTGCCAATACCACGTTGATTTAATTACTACAGCTTTGTAGTATAGTTTGATATCTGGCATATTAATGCCTCCCATTTTGTTTTTGTTGCCTAGAATTGCTTTTGATATTCGTGGTTTTCTTTGGTTCCATACGAAGCGTAAAATTATTTTTTCTATATCTGTGAAGAATGCTGATGGGATTTTAATAGGTATTGCATTGAATCTGTAGATCAGTTTGGGTAGTATAGACATTTTAATGATGTTGAGTCTGCCGATCCACGAGCACGGTATGGATTTCCATCTGTTTACATCCTCTGCTATTTCCTTCCTTATTGTTTCATAGTTCTCCCTGTAGAGGTCTTTTACCTCCTTGGTTAAGTATATTCCTAGGTACTTTAATTTCTTTGTTGCTATTGTGAAGGGAATTGAGTCTTTGAAAAAATATGGAACGCTTCACGAATTTGCGTGTCATCCTTGCACAGGGGCCATGCTAATCTTCTCTGTATCATTCCAATTTTTAGTATATGTGCTGCCGAAGCAAGCACTATTTACTTATTTTTAATTGACAAAGAATAATTGTATATACTTACGGGTATGATGTTTTGCTATATGTATAAATGGTAGAGAGATTAAATCAAGCTAATTAACACATCCGTCACCTCACCAACTTATCTTCATTCTTAATATTTCAAGTTTTTTCTGCTTTCCTGTCCCTTCTGACTGAAGAACTTCCTTTAGCAATTCCTTCAAGGCAGTTTACTTTCAAGGTGTGCTGTAAAGAAATACTCTGCGTTTGTTTCCATCTGCAAATGCCTTTATTTTGACTTCCTTCCTGATATAGATCACTCGATATAGGATTCCAAACTGGCAATTCTTCTCTTTCAGCATTTAAACTAACACTATAGTAATGTAGATTACTACACATATGGTAATAGTATATTACTAATATTATGGTACTAAGCATTATAGTACTAATATTATAGTGCTATTATAGTTCTGGTCTCTGTGATTTCCGATGAAAAATCTAGTCATTCGAGTTATTGTTCCCCTTTAGGTAATGTTTTTTTCCCGTTCTGGCTTCTTTCAAGACTTTTTTCTTTGTCTTCAGTTTGAGAAGTTTGAGTGTGATATATCTGTGTATGTGGATTTCTTTAAGTGGATATTATTTGGAGTTCACTGAACACCTTCAATCTGTATGTTTATGGCTTTTGCCAAACTTGAGAAGTTTTCAGCCTTTATTTTTTCAAATATTTTTTCGCCACCCCTCCCTTCTCTTCTCCCTTTTGAACTCTGATGATATGAATATTAGACTTTTTGTTATGGTGCCACAGGTCTCTGAGGGTCTGCTTAATTTTTTTAATCTTCTTTTCTCTGTTTTTCAGATTGGATGATTTCTATTGATGTACTTTCAAGTTTACTGAATATTTCCTCTGTCAACTACATTCTGCACTTGAACCTACCACCAGTGAGTTCTTAAAAAATTTCAGTTATTGTGTTTTTAAATTTCTATTTGATTCTTTTATATATCTTCTATCTCTTTAATGGGACTTCCTGTTTTTCCATTCATTTCAAGATTGTTTATGATTGCTAGTTGGAACATTTGTATAATGACTACGTTAAAGTCTTTGTCAGAGAATTCCAACATCTGTAACATCTGGGCACTGGCATCTGTTGCTTGCTTTTCCTGAGGGGAATTAAGCGCTTTCTGGTTCTTGGTATGCTGAATAAATTTGGATTGGATTTTGAACAATTTGACTAGTATACTATGTAACCTTGGTTCCTATTTAACTCCTATAGAAAATGTTGATAAAAATTTTTGTCTTAGCAGCAATCATTCTGGTTAGCTTCAGGTAGCAAGTTTCAACCCTTCTCTGTGAACTCTCATTCCAACATCAGTACAGTCTTCAAACCTTTGCAGTGTTGTTTAGATACACCGATATCTGCACCACCCTGCCGGGGTGGGGAACCTTCAGCTTTAAGGTGAATTGTGGCCTTCTAGGTCCTTAAGTGCAGCTTTTTGATTGAATCCAAGTTTTATAGGACACATACTTTTATTAAAAGGGGTGCAGCAGAGAAAGATGAAACTTATCCTGCCTCCTTTGGTGTTTAAAAAAGAGCAATCCTGAAATCAGAAGACCTCAGGTTCCTCACCCCTGGAATGACATGGGTTGTGGTCTCTCTGTTGGTCAGTTATGAGAGCACTGGGCGTGCCGGTTAGGAGCAAATCCGTGCAAGCACAGCTTGGATGTGAGCACAGGGATTCATAAACCACTTTTTGACGTCACCTTCCTGAGTTCCTCTGTCTTCCTTATGTCCCTGGCACTTTACCTTTACTGGGGCTCCCTGTGCCCTTCGTTTGTTTAGAAAACTGGGGCTTTGGTGACCTTGCTCTGCCATGCACTTAGCTGTGCCTATATCCAGGGCCCCGCTGCAGGACGGCAGAGAGAGGGAGACTATTGTAAGATGCTGCTAATAGTAGGGAACCTTGGATACAGGGTGCCAGGGAACTTTCTTCATGACTCCTCTGTGAATCTAAAACTATTCTAAAATTTAAAAGTGTGTTTAAGGAAAGCAACCAGTATTTGTTTCACCTTCTTGGGATCACAGGTGCACTGAGCAGAGAGCCAGGGCCCCGCCCTCAGGACACGGGCTCCTGTCGCCTCCTGCAGGGACCTCTGCCACTGACATCACAGGGTTGCGTGGGGACCAGGTATGAGAGAACAGAGAAAGTACAAGTCGGTCAGGTACATACTATTATTCACCCATTTTACAGATGAGGGAAGCAAAGTATAAAGTGAAACGTGCCTCCTGCCACAAAGCTACAGATGGAGTTTGGATTCCAGCTGAGACCTCCACAGCCTCGAACCTTACTTAGCACTTTGCTAGCTGAAAACTTGCTCTGCATTCTGTTGATTGCATTATGAAGTTTAGTCTGGTTGTTGCAGTGAATGGATTTTAGTTTTTCAAAAACTGATCTCTTCAGGGGGCTTCTATGGTAATTTTCACTTAATTCAGAATATCTTACTTCTCACAGGAACTTTTTCATCTGTATCAGATTGAGAAGGATTATATAAACTTTATAATTTAACCTCGTAAGACCATGAGATCATCCCTGTGTAGTGAGCTGTCTGTCTCTGACATTTCAAAGATTTTTCAGAACTATTGGTTTAAAGCGGTTTATGGGACAAAGTCTTAAAACTGGAGTACAGAAATGGAATGAGGCTGTCTGTTCTAACACCGCATAGTTTGAATTCTTCCAATCTAGTCTTGAACATCGTCACTTTAATGGAGTGAATTGTCATTCTTGACACACAACAACAAATGACTCATACGCTATTCCTCAACCATGGAATTTACTCAGTCATTCTTCTCTTTCCTGCCCTGTGGTTCTTGACACAATCCCTCTTTTATATTCCTTCCATCCCCCTGCCCACAACCTCCCGCCAACCCCCTTGCTCTCGAGTAACAAGATGATGGCCTTTGATATGCCATCAAAGTCTTCAAAGGACCAAGCCTCTCCGTTCCCCTTCACAAATCATCATTAGCTTTCTATAGCACATTTTTCACTGGAGATAATTGTTGTGACATGTCCTCAATTCCTTTCTAATGAAAGTGGAGCGTAACCCAAGGCTTTTCAGAGTTTGAACAAAAGGATTTCATCTCAGTCACACATAACACAGCCACAGCCAGCTGTCGGTTCAATGGCTTAGCAAATGTGGACTGAACATCATTTGTGTCATGCATGAGAGGTACAGGCATGAGTAAGACCCAGCCCCATGCAGCCACAGGGATTCTCACAGACTGCCAGTAAGAGCGTAAATTGGAAAAACACACTAGAAAACAGTTTGCCGTTATTGTTGATGCTGGAGATGTATTCTACGACCCAGCAATTCCACTGTTCCAGTATATGTCCTGGAAAAACTCTGGCTCCTATACACGAAGAGAAATGCATAAAAAATGTTACAGAGCAGTGTTCATAACAGCCCCAAACTACAAACAAAGCATCAAAATTTGAATGGATAAACCAAGTGCTATATATTTATACAATGGAATACAGAAATGCAAATTAATTAATAACAGCTACACATGACATAGAAGAATCTCATTAACAATGTTGAACAAAAAAGGCCAGACATAAAAGATTACATAAAATATGATTTAACTTACATAAAGTTTAAAAAAGATGTAACTAAACCATACTGTCATATGGTATAGATGGCAAAGAAAAGATAAGTCAGGAAATAGCTACCATAAAATCAGGAGATATCGGTTACTTTTAGCAGGGAAGGCAGTGCCTTGTCATTGAGGTTTTGTGGATATCATTAATGTTTTCTTTCTTAACCTGGGTGGTTGCTTCATAGGCATCAACTTACAGTATTGATTTATACTCATACAACTATGTATTTACATCTTATTCACTATTCTAATGCACATTATATTTCATAATAAAAAGTTTTTAAAAGACGTAAAGTTAAAAGAAAAAAGATGAAAAAACACACTCCCTCTTTTTTCTCACACTGAATGCAGAATGTTTGGAACAGTGATTTAAACATTCTGAAAAGTTAAGTCACAGTAGGTGTATTGGGGAAGACGGGAATTTAAGCCACCAAACCAAGGTGAGTTCACGTTTGCTTTTCCTCCAGTATCTCCCAGCCTGAAAGCTATGCAGGTTGAAACTGAATTGTACTGAGACAGAAAGACGGTGCTGTGTACTAAGCATTTAGCACATGTCTTGGCACACAGTGGGTGTTTAACAAAGGTTAATTAATTTCCTCTATGGGTGGCCACCTGCCCATAAAGGGTGGAGTGGCAGGAGGTTGGAATTCAGGCCCTGTAAGATGTTCTCCACTTCTAAGATTGCAGGACACTGTGGCCGGAGCCAAGTACAAGTTATTAGCGTAATAATGAAAACAATACTACTTTGTATTGTAGCTAATATTAATATAGAGCTTGTTATATGCCAGGCACTGTTGCAAAAGATTTATATATTGGTTCATTTGATTTTCAAGCCACTCTGTAAGACAGATTCCATTATAAGGTATTTTGGATTTTACAAGTGATACAGCCAAGGTACAGAAAGGTAAGCAACTTGATCAAAATCACACAGCTAGTAATAGGCGGAGCTGGGATTGGAACCGAGGCGGTGTTTCTCTTCCTCGTGGTGCCGTGTTGCTGGGATCTGGAGACCCTGGGTCTTGACAGCTGTGCCTTTCAGCACTAGACTAGTATAGTGCATGAGAGGCATGACAGTTTGTACAGCAAGTTCCTGTGCATCATTTATTGGAGCATTACAAGTGGGGAAGGGGAAGAGTGGTACAAGTGTCCCCATGGCTTTTTCCATGGCTGGTGTGTTCACTCCACTTGGCCCTGCTCCATGTTAAATTTGGCTACTGCCTCGCGTTCAATGAGACGGATACTGAGCTATGAAGAGGTGGGGAAGACATTGCTTCTGCCCAGGAGGAGCTGCTCTCTACCCTTAAGGAGGGTGGAAGAGTGAACGTGTGCACAAAGAAATGCAGTGTTTGATTTGTGGAGGTCACGGCATGTGTGTGGGGGTGCAGACAGGGGGACGTCAACCATGCCTGGGATGTCCACGGTGGGCCCTGCAGGAGATCACCACCAGGTCGGCATCTCCAAGGCCACCCTTCTTCCTCTTCTGCTCTCTGCTGTTGAAATTGCCTTCTCAGCCCCTTCATCATCTCCCAAAGGCGAGCAGCTTAAAATGGGAGAGAGAGAGAGGGAGAAGGAGACAGAGAGAGAGATTATAGCCAGAATATGTCGATATGTGAGAGGATAGAATGGGAATTATTGGTGTTTGCACAAAGCATTTGCCTCCTGTCCATTCTTGTCTACTTATTTGAAAAGTTGTCCTGAAGAATCTCAGGTTCTGGAACGAGTAAGATTGAGATGCCCAGGCACTGGTTGGCTCCTCTCGCATTATTTGTGTACATGGGAAATGCAGAAATCCATTGAAAAGTCTTTTGTTTTAAATTGGTCGTTTGATGTGCCTGAAATTGATGGATTATGCTGCTGGCTCAATACACAAATCTCTGTCTCACTCCACGCACACAGCCCAGGTGTCATCGTTTCCTTTTCCGTGGAAGGCAGTGGGCAGGTAGACAAAAGGGAAAGGTGACTGAGCCCTGTTGGGGGGAATCCTCCCAACTGCTGTTTCCTCGATGGGGACTTTCGACAGCCTTTTCTCACGCTTTCCATCTTCCACCTTCAGAGAGGTGGTTCCCATTTCTGTTTGGAACAGTGCAGCAGAGGGGACTGATTTGGTCTCTCTCCTTCCTCCTCCAGGTGACCCATAGTAGGCAATGTCCTGGGTAAATGCACCTGCTCTGCAGATGCAAACATCCTAGCGACGGGCTGGTCCTGGTTCTAGATCGGGAGGCTGGAAGATGAATGATCCGGTTAGCAATCCCACATAAACCCCGATGTTCCAACATGGATTTTGTGCCAGATGACTTTTGTTTGCTCCTCCAGATCTGTTTGCTGCCCTTCTCTGTTCTGGCTGCATGCCAAACTGCCTCCTCCATCGTCAATAGGCTACTTTGTCCTCTGGTTTCAGACTCGGGAGGTCCGGATGGGGATTAAAAGGCAAGAGGAGAGGGAGGCTAGGGTATCTACTCCTTCAGCCCTCCCCTTGCCAGTTACCTTGGTCGGCTGCTTCCCTTAACTGGAGTCTGTGGCTCTCTCTGCCAGGCGACCCCTCCCTCGCCTTGTCCCTCCAGGCCTAGGCATCGTAACCACTTCTACTGTAGCTAGGTCTGGTTGCTTTTTCTAAGCCCTTCCCATGCCCTTATAAATAGCCGCTTTATTAAACTCTCCTTTCTAACCAAGCCCGACTGGCTAGCCTCTGTCAGTGGGACGGTGTTTGGAAACATACACCAACATATGACGCTGTCCATCAAGAGGCGGAGTTGATGCTCCCTCCTATTAAGTCTATCTGGGCAGAACTATGAAAACAGCAGAAATGATGCCGTGTGACTTCCCAGGCTGAGCCACGAAAGGCAAGATGGCTTCTACTCGGTCCTCTGGGGAGGCATGCTGTTGAACCACACAGACAGGACAGGTGTCAGTGTCCTGGCGACAGGTCCCAGCTGACAGCAGCATCAGCGGCCAGGTGTATGAGTGCCCGAGCCTTCTCCAGATGACTCTAGCCTTCGACCATGGCGCTGCACCGATCAGACGTAGAGTAGAACAGAGCTGACTGTCCCCGTCCAGGCCTGTCCAAATGGCAGCTTTATGGACAAAATAAATATGGTTTTTATCTAAAGCCACTAAATTTTAAGATGATTTGTAGATAATCAGATAATCAGTAGTAAAGTTGATATTTGACCTCTATTTTTACTCTCTTGCCTTTTATTTCTCTCCTTGTTTACAAGTCCGGGCAGGGAGGAGAGGTATATTTATTGGATGTGCCTCAGAGACGCCAGCAGTCACCTGCCATACTCCAGTCCCTTGAGTAGGCACTTTATAATGTCCCATCGTGTATTCCTCATCACAAACCTTGGCAGAAGGTATTATTGTCCACATTCCTCAGACCCAGAGGCGGTGGAGTCAGGTGAAAGACGAAGTAAACGATTCAGGGTCACTTAGAGAATCAACAAAAGAGTCCAAGAGGTAACCTAGGTTGGCGACACTTCAAATCCCATGTCCCTAAAATGGTACCAGATTGTTCTATCATATTATAATGTCGACACAAAATGCCTCTGTCCATTGTCACTTGCTCACCAGTTTTTGGTCTGTAGCATCTGTGTCCTTTATGTTTTGAAAAGAGAAAGAATACTTTCTGACATCCTGCCTGTGCTTTATTGAACCCTATTTCACCGGGTCTCTGTGGTGCTCTGGGAGTACGTGGTCTCCCTGGGCAAGGACCACTGGGCCCCGTGCCCATCGTCCGTGCTGTTCTGTAAGGCAGGAGGGGAGATACCTGAGCATGTTTTCCCAAGTCTTTCTCATGCTGACCCCTGGGAACCTCCTGCTCCCAAACTTTTTCTTAGGCGTTGACCGTGTGACCTTTGAGAGCAGAAACAACAGCAGTTTGTTCATCTTTATACCCACCCTTGATCCCCGTACCTACGATTTAATAAGAATCTATAGAATGTCTGAATGCATGCGAGTGTCCTCAGGCAAAGGTTTTCTCTGAGCATTCCTTCCCTCCTTCCTTTCTCATTTCAAAGCCTGCTCCACTGTGTGTCTGACATCTAAGAAGACACAATTCTGCATGGTGGGGGACATGTGCCTCATCGTTGGGCCAGAGGGCCCCTCCTGCCTAGTGCATGAGCTACAGTTTGCTGACACCACGGTCCCGATTTGTTCATCACTGGCCAGATCTTAATCTTATTTTCAAAGTCTCTCTCACCTTTCCAGGGACTGTCTCTGCTACACCCAACTGCTGCAAGAGGAGGTTTCCTGCAAAACACACTTTGCTAAGTTTATTGCCCTGCTTAACCTGCCCTTGCCCTTGGTTTCTGCAGGACACACCCATCGCTGGCCTACATAGGGCCCTTCATGACCCGGCCCCACTGAGCCCTCTGAGAGCAGCTCGTCACTGCTCCCCCGACTCCTGCCCCATCCGTCAGGGCACGCAGGGCTTGCCATCACAGCCCGCACAAAGCCTGCCCTCCCCTGAGTTTATGACTTTGTGCCTGCTGTTCCATTTCCTCGTGTTGTCCCCTACCCCACCCTTCTCTGCCCGCCGAGCCCCTCCGTGTAGACATTCCCTCCTTAGATGTTCCCTGACCCCACCAGGCAGGAGAGCTCTTCCCTGCTCCGTACACTCACAGCATTTCGTCTGTGACTCGATTCTAGCACCTGGATCACTGTTTAGTCACTTGTGTGTTGATGTCTCTGACTCCTCCATTACTCTGCAAGCCATTCGGGCGCCGGACTGTGGTTTAGTTATCAGCGAAGCTGGGTGTCCCTGCCTCTGCTACCAACCTTAATTTCACAATAATTAAGAGTTGAGAGTCTGGAATCAAATGACCTGAGTTTAGAACCTGGTTCTAGCCTACCCTTACTGGCTCTGAGATGGAGGAAAGTTACTTGACTTCTTTACGGCTTAAATTTTCTTTAAAATTAGAATAACAGTACCTATTTAGAGGATTGTGTGCATTAAATGAGATAACCCATTAAAACACTTGGCATATAGTAAGAACTTAAGAAATATTTCCTGTATTCATCATGCACACTGAACGATTCCCACGTAACACACATTAGTTCATTAAATCTCACAGCAGTGCTATTAAGTGGCGTTATCAGTCCCATTCTACCGCTAAGGCAATTGAGCCTCAGGGGAAGGAAGCAGCCGTCCTAGGTTTATGTGGTTGGTGGGTGGTGGACCATCGAGGACAGGATGTTTGCGAGGGGCCCAGGACAAGCTCGCTGAACCTGTCTGAGCAGCCTGTTCAGCTTTCGTCCTTTTTACTGATCAACTCAGACTTCAAATCCCTTTGTCGCTGGAGCGGGAGTTCAGCTCCAGGAGGGCCTGTCCAGTTTTTCTCTCCCGAAACCTCCCAGGTTGTTCAAGCTGGGAGGCAGTCTGCGTGTGGGCTGGTTTGTTTGTTTTTGTCTCCAATTGAGAAGATGTCTTCAGGCCCATTCCCAGGTCAGTACACAAACTCATTCCATCTGCCTTACAATTAAGATTCAAAAGCAGGCGGCAAGTAAATCCCTCCCTGTGCACCGATTCCAATCAGCAATTATACTCTTAATGACCAACTAATAAAGAATTCACAAAAGCAAACCACACTATTAAATATAGAATTGTATTGATGCCGACCTGTTGGGAGTACTTTCTGTTCCTTTTCCAGAACAATGTCTGAGAACAAGGATATAATCCTCCTTCCCTGAACATTTTTTTGCCCTTTTAAAGTAGAGACATCTCTAACATAAAGATGTGGAAGGAGGTATCCATTCCCCAGAAGCCATTAAAAGGCCGTTTTAAAAACACAGTCTGGGGCCACATCATGTTCCCTGTGAATTGTGACAACGTGACGAGGCTCCGAGCACTGCCTGTCTGCAGATCAGCCCCCTGGTGATTGGAACGTGATGCCTGTGGTTGAGCTCAGGTGAGCTGGTGCATGTGCCAGTGCATTATGGGGAAATGGAAGAAGAGACTTTTAAAAACCAAACCAATCCAAAAATCCTAATAGACTTGTTGATGAACCCTTAATGATGGGCCAACCTCTATGCTGAGATCTTTGTGCATATGATCTCACTGGGACCCCAGAGGAGTCCTGGGAAGGAGCCACTGTCATTGTTTCCTTTGGACAGAGAGGGAAAGTTCAAACAGCCGAGGTAACCCGAGTCACCCAGTGACGACCTAAGGACATGCCCTGGGTCTATCTGATTCCCAAACCTTCACTCTTGGCCATGACCTCACAACCCTGGGTCTGCAAATTGTGTTGATTGAGATGTTCAAGGTGCGGTGTTTAGTGTTTTCCCACGTTAGACCGAGTTAGCCTGACAAGCACCTTGTTGGGCAGGTATTGCCGATGTTCCTCATTCTGGTGACTCGGCTCAAAAGTGGAACAGCCTAGGCTTGTCCCCCTAGACTGCACTGCCTTTCTGGTAGGGTGATGGAGGTCATGGTGGTGACAGACCGGGTGCAGCGAGTGGGTGGTGCCCTGCTTCAGTGAGGTTGGATTCTCTTAAGGAAAAGACCACGCCTTCCTCCTGGACCCCGTGGCCTAAGGAATAACTGCAGAGGGACCACAGTAGTTTTCTAGACCTTCTGTAACAGAGTGTCATAGACCGGGTGGCTTAAATAGCAAAATATCATTTTCTCACAGTTCTGGCCGTCCGAGATCCAGGTGTGGGCAGTTCTGGTTTCTTCTGAGACCTTCCCTGGCCTTGCAGGTGGTCGTCTCCTTGCTGGGTCTTCTTCTTGTCTTCCACGTCTGTGTTCAAATTTCCTCTTCTTGTAAAGTCATGCTGGATTAGGACCTACTCTGATGATCTCATTTTGATTTAATTACCTCTTTAAAGACCATATCTCCAAATATAGTTGCATGCTGAGGTACTGGGGGTTAGCACTTCAATACATGAATTTTGGGGGTGAGTGGGTTGGACACAGTTCAGGTCATAACAGAGACCCACTAGGCATTCTTCTTCTTCTTCATTTTTTTTTGACCATATGGACTCATTAAACATCTATAACTTGATTTTTGGTAGGTCCATATGGTGAAAAACCCCAAACCTCTCCAATCCCCTGGTTCCACATTTGTAAAACTGGCAGGTGGTTGTGAGGCTAAAATGGGACAATATATTTAAAGCACAAAGCTGTTTAGGTTCTCTAAGCATCAGTTCCCACCATTGCTGTACAAACTCTTCCCACAACACCACAGCTGTGGCTAAGTCCTGAGTCTATTTCCAAAATGTTTCTGGCTGCTCTGTGGGTGGTTAATGGCAAGGATTAAAAACATTTCATTTGGGGAAAAAGTACTGCTTAAATTTGCGGTGGCGGTGAACTTTTTCTTGCCTACCACCGCTGCCCGCTTGAACCTTCATAGTGGTAGAGACAATTCTAAGTATTAACTAAATCTTGTTTTATATTCCTCTTCCTGTGCATGAAGGCTGATACAGTTCCCAGCTGTTCTACGGGTTAGGGACACGTGGGTGGGATCTAGCCACTGGTACGTGGGCAGAAGTGATATACTCTACCCTGGCCTAGCAATATTTTGGAATAATTTTTGGTTAATAGAAAAGTTATAGAGATAGAATAGAAGTTTCTCACACACCCTTCATCCAGTGTCCCCTGGTACTAGTGTCTCACACAGTCATGGCACATTGGTCAAAATGAAGACGCTAACGTTGGTACGTTACCATTAATTCAGCTACAGACTTCAGATTGCACCTGTTTTTCCACTGAAGACTTTTTTTTAATGTTCCAGAATCCAACCCAGGATACCACATAGTGATCAGTTATCATGTCTCCTTAGTCTTCTCCAACCTGTGACAACTTCTCGTTCTTTCCTTGTGTTTCATGACTTGGGCGGTTTTGAAGAGAACTGGTCCGATGTTTTATAAGATGTTCCTCAATTTTAGTTTTTCTGACATTTTTCTCATTATTAAAACATCAGATTATGGGATACAGGGGGAAAAACCCCTAATGAGGTTACGTGTCCTTCTCATCGTTTTGTATCAGGGGTGGGGGTGTGACCTCCTTGTGCCTTAGCATAGCCGATGTTAATCTTGGTTGCTTGGTTAAGGTGGCATCTGCCAGTTTTATCCATGTCAAGGGTAGTGCAGATGCTCCTCGACTTTGCAATGGGGCTACATTCTCACAAACCCATTGTCAGTTGAAAATATAAAAGGCATTTAATACACCAAACCAACCAAATACCGTAGCTTAGCTTAGCCTACTTTAAAACTGCTCAAAACACTTACATTAGCCTACAGTTGGGTGAAATCATCTAACACAAAGTCTATTTTATAATAAAGTGTCAAACATCTCATGGAATTTATTGCATTCTTTACCGAAAGTGAAAAACAGAATGGTTATATGGGTACTTGAATTATAGTTCTCACCGAATGCATATTGCTTTTGCAACATCATAAAGTAAAAACACCCTGCGTCGAACCATGGTAAGTCATTCCCCCTTTCCATAACTTATTCTTTGGACAGGAGTCAGTAAGTCCAGCCCACTCCTGGGTTTATTCTAGCTTTCCCTCTTTGCTTATTTTTAACTTCTTTCTCTGACAGTAAAACATATAGTTCCCATTATCTACAATTTATTTAGTTATTTGTTTAACCCTAGTAGACAGTTGAAACACCATTTTCCAAAGTTAATCAGGTTTAATCCTGTTTTCCCTGCTCCCATCAGTGGGGTGATGTGACACATTTGTAATACAGCTAGATTTATTTTTTATTATCTGTATTCCATCCCGGAATCCCTGGAAATCCTGATTGTTTTTTAAACATTTTCATAAAGTTTACTCTGAAAGAATCTTCACAAATGCATAGTCCTGTATCCACCACTGCAGAGCCACACAGAATAGCTCCACAACCCCAAATTTCCCCTATGTGGCCTCCTTGTCGTCAACTCCTTCCCTTCTCCCAACCCCTGGCAACGATCGAGCTGTTTTTTGTTCCTATCATTTGCCTTTTCTATTATATCATATAAAGGGGATCGTATACTATGAACATTTTGGGTCTTGACTTTTTTCACTTGGCAAAATACATTTAAGATAGTACCTATGTTGCTGTTGAATCAACAGCTTGTTATTTCGATTGCTGAGTAGTGTGTGGTACATCCATACATAATCCATTTAGAGCTTCGGCTTTCTTTTGCCCAATAAAAGCATTGCTGTTATCATTATTGTAAAGACCTCATGAGCATCCTTGTTTTTGCCTCCTCCTGACCATGAAGCAGGACTGAGCACCTCTTTGTCACCCTCCTCCAACAAAGTCTTTTCAAAGCATTAGTCAGCAATGAAAACTTTGCTAAAGATTTTGTAAAGGGAATTCAGAAGGGCTTTACATGGTACACCCTGCAACAAGTACCAATTTGTTTCAGATTTCCAGATACTCCATCAATTGTGTGTGTGTGTGTGTGTGTGTCTCCTCATATTCAGGACTCCAACTTCTAGCTGTTGCCTTCCAGCTCCTAGATCTTCTTCCTGTCCCTCTTTCCATCTCTCCCTGCTGTTCCTTCTCCTCCTCTGATGTATAATAATTTAGCTCTGATGCCCCCAAGCTGACATCCTACAACCATCCCTCTATTCAGCAAACAGAAGACCCTTCAGTCACCAGAATTTTTCTTTCTCAGTAAGTAATGCTAATGTTTTCCATCACATTATTTTTTATAACTTCATACCGTGGATGTGTGGTGACATGCAAGAATGAGGAAACATATAGGAAGCCCTCTGCACAATGGCATGTAGTGAAAGGGGCTGCTTTGCAAACATTAACAGGAAAATACCTAATCCTGCAATTTCCTAGTAATGGTTAAAGATCAATCCTATGAGTTCTCTCACTAACAGGCACCCTGCAGGAGTTCTGTTTTGCACAACTTCTGAAAAGAGCTGAACAGACGGAAAAGAGATATAAATCTTTTTCTTTTGAAATTGCCTTTGAGGATCTGCTTTTGCAGAGATCCTGAGTGAAGAGCAGGAGAACGAGTTTCAGATCCCGGCCATATCTCGAGGGGAGAGTCACATCTCCCATGAAAATTCCTTCTCCAAGGGAAGGCAGGGGAGCAACTCTTGGACTTTGACATCTTGCCATTGCTTCTGTTACCATCTTCTACTGAGAAGAAAGACGGGAGTGGATACAGCAGTTCCACAGTTAATTTGGCTACAACCATAAACCTTCTTCATCCTCTAAATAAAAAAGCCTGAATACCTGGTTCTCTCTGCCAACATTCTCTACCTCCTTCACTCCTGTGTTGGCCCTTTTTCCACCCGGGGAAAAGTAAATAAACTTCTTTCTATGCTATTCTTTGGAGAAATCTGTTTCAGAAGCCATGTGCATTAGTTGTCACGCCCTAACATTATTCTTTACAACTTCATACTGTGTATGTGAGGTGACATGCATGAATGAGGGAAAATATATGAAGCCCTCTGCACAGTGACACATAAGAAAGTTCTAAATAAATTATAATTTTTTATTATTGTTATTTTATTATTACTACTACTGGTAAGAGATGGCGTCCACAAAAAGCTACCAAATAAAGATCTCTCATGGCTTGTTTTAGCTGAAGCTCAGAAAGACTCCAGAAATCTAGGAATCTTAAAGCCAATTATTGAAAGCTTTGATAAGCGTGGTTATATTGATTAAGGCTCTGTGGTCAACCCACCCCAGGGGCGAATGTTGCTTGCTTACTAAGGGGAAAACCTGCTGACCATTGGCCTTGTTAGACACTGCTAGGCTCCTGGAGCGGCTTCCTGGCAAAGGATGAGAAAGAGGAATGCGCTCACCTGTCAGGGATTTTGCAGGCCCAGCCCAGCTTGGAGGCCAAGTACGTGACCTTGGATGGATCTTTACTCACCTCTCCAGTGTTCTGATAACTACAGTCTGTTTTGAGATTCTGGTTTGCTTACTGAGCAGCTCAATGGTACAAACAAGGTGTATTTTTAGTCTTGCTGGAACCCTTTTAAGTTAAAACCAGAGTTGTCTTCCTCGTCAGTACAGCCTTCTCCTCTTCCAGGGCTCCCTTTCTCAGGAAGAGTAGCACCATTTACACATGCATCCCCTGGAGCCCCCTTGGATCTTCCTCTCTCTTCTCTTTGTATTTGTTTTTCTACGCCAGTGGATTCTGCTGCTACAGCATCTCTCAGCTCCATCCCTCTCCACTGCCTCTGACTTCCTTTACATTCTCATCAACTCTTTTCTGGGCTGCTGCAAGCCCAGCTTTTGCTGTTCTCATTCCTGCTAAAATGAAACAAAGCAAAACCTAAGCGGCTCCCTCTATCGGCCAGGTTATGCTACCCTTTGACATAACAACACAAACTCCCAAACCCCTGTGGCATTCAACAACAGAGGTTTGTTTTTCCGCACACACTGCGCACTCCACACCGGTTGGCTGTCCTTCTGCTCCACATCACTCCAGGCCCCGTACGCTGGGATGGAGCATCCACTTTCTAGAATGATGATAGTCTTTCTGTCTGAGACAAAGAGAAGGAACATGCTTTCTATGTCATGGGCTGTGAAAAAAGAAGAAGGAAACAAAAAAGAGAGAGAACATGGTGAATTATTTCTTAAAATTTTTCCTGGAAGTAATACAAGTGACTTTTTGTCATATTTAGTTGGTCAAAGCAAGTCTTACGACACTTTCTCTTTTGAATTCTTATTTCTTTTCATTTAAAAATTCTCCCTTTTCATCTTCTATTTTTTTTATGGCATTCTCTGTTATTTACTCTTCAGTTTCTTCTATTTTAGTCTTTATTTCTGAAATGTTGTTTTTTTTTTTTTTTTGGTTTGTTTGCTTCTAATTCTTTCCTGAGTTTTAACATCCCATTTTTTAGTGTATCTGATTCTGATATGTTACATTATTCTCTATCTTCTATTATTGCTTCTAATTTTTTAAGTTCATTTTGAAATATTAGGTTATAAACAATTTCATCTGCTTCTTCAAAAAAACTTTCTGTCATACTTTTATCATATGTAAGAACATTGTTTGCTCTTAATTCACTGTTTTAATAATATTAATAACAATATATGGAATGTAAGCGTAGTATTTTTCTGATGTTCATTTTTACATTAGATTTATTTTCCTGAACTTTTGGAGTCAGGAAAGATTTTATACCTTTAGAACTCTAAAATTCGTTTTTCTGTTGTTTTTGCAAAGTGTCAAAAAGTCAAGAACTTATGAATTCTGAGATCTCTTGGCTCTTTTTCCTTCCTCTACTTTTCTCCCGATTTCTTTGTCTTTTGCCCCTGTTATTTCTGTCCTGCTCAATTTCAACTCTATTCCTCGTTTATCTCCCCAATGTGAGAAATGATATTGGAAGGGTGGGTGTTGTATGTTGACCAGTTAGTCTTGGGTGTTCACAGGGCATAGACTATGTCAGCCCCTTCAGACCTTGTGTGGACCCCCTCGTTTTCACTTGCAGATTATGGGGAAGCAACTCTTCCAGTATCCATTGCTATCCCGTCAAGTTGACTTACCGCACTTATTCATGAATATGTGATGCTATTTTGGGATTTCTTCCGGCCTCAGAGACCCCATTGCTTTCCTCCCCTTCCTTATACACAGGTCCTAGCACTGTGCAGCTGGAATCACCATGATTTGTCTTCCCTGGGTCTTGTTTTGCTGTTTTTGTGGATATCTTGCCTCCTGGTTTTTCTGTAGACATTGTGGAATTTTGATTTTGTTATCCTAATTGCTCCATATGTCTTTATGGGAGACGATTCAAAAACTACTATGCCACACTAGCCATCTTGCCATGACTGCAAAATGTGGTTTTAGAAGTGCTAACGTGACTTTAGGCACAGGCTGCCCCGGAAGAGCAGAGATGGTGGGGAGGGGGTGGTTTGGAGGCCAGGGAAGGTTACCCAGAGGAGGTAACTTCTGCCTGAATGGAGCCCCAGAAGGAGTCAGTGAAGAGAATAAAGGACAAGACATTTGGGCAAAGAAGACAGCATGTGTGAGTGGTCGGGTTGGGGAGACGGCTGCTGTACGGGGGGCGAGAAGGCGGTGGCAGGTGCTGGGTGAGTAGCTGGTGGGCGTGGGGGTGTGGGGCCTCCAGGAAGATAAGCCTCTGTTTTCCTGCCCCACAGCCTTGTTTCCCAGGATGAATTGGTTTTTATGTGTTGCTAGTTCTCACCTCTCTGGTCCCCATGTATTTCTCATTATTCATTGCTATTTCGAATCCTCTCGATTTAGAGCCATCTGTGAAGTTAATTTCGGTACTGTTTACTCTTTTCTCCCAAATCATTAATGAAGATGAAACATTCAATGGAATCGAGCTTTACAGCCGTTTCTGGGAAATTCCACTGAGGCTCGTTCTTGTTCCAGGTAATCATCTTTAAATCAAACGTGTCACCACCCCTCTGGTCAGTGGTTCATGAGGATATTGAGTTTAAGTATGTGTTCCTTTAAATTCAATTTTTCTCTAAGACGCCATTAGGTAACTCAGCTTTAGTCTTCAAGAAAGCAATAAAAAAAGATTTAGTCTCAACTCGTAATCAAAGGTATGCAAATTAGGGCATTATTGAAGAGTTTGTGTTTTTCACTGATAGAATTTGTAAGCCTTTTTAAAAGTTAGCACCCACTGCTGGTGAAGTGTGCTGAAATTAGCATTTCTAAATGCTTTTAGAAATCAATATGGCAATTTAGCATCAAGACCCTTAAGACAGTTTATCCTCTTTTGCAAGTATTGGGAATTTGTCCTGAGAAAATAATTCTAGAAGACAGAAAGAAAACATGAAAATGGTTCTTGAAGTATTTATCTTCTGGGTACAATAATGGGAACAACCCAAATCCACCAGCTATAGTAGAATTATTAGATAAATTAATGTGCATCAACTGAATGAATGAATGGAAAATGATAAATACATAGAAGATCTCAACAATTGGTTAATGCTATTATTAGTAGTAGTAGTAGTATCTTTTATTGCTGTTTTTATTCTTAGACACTACAAACATGTTGCTTTTTTCCCATGGCATTATGGGAATAATGCAACTTCAGTTTACTAATGAGAATATATTTTGTCTCCTGAAATAATTATCAAGAAATTACATTAAACAAATAGTTGTAACTTAGAGGGTGCTAGAATGTGGTTTACTATGAATAAAAGCTTTTCAGTATTAATAGTCAGAACTCTTCAAAGATGAAATAATGCAGAATGTGATTTAGCGTATCCCCAAGTTGAAATCAACCCTATGTCTATCATCTGATGGTTGGATAAATAAAATGTAGTATTTCCATGAAATGGAATATTATTTGGCCATAAAAAGGAGTACAGGTGGTCACTGGGTTATGGACAAGATATGTTCCTGGGACTGTCTTTGGGTCAGATTTGTATGTAACTCAGTTGCCTGATGAACAAGGCGTATGTGGTAATACTAATAATGATAACAATACTATAATGGCACATATGAGGTAATAATACAATGTAATGCTATAATAATAATAATACCCCTGTACTATAATAATAAGTTACAGAAACTACTGGGCTCTTTCTTTTAATTAAAAAAAACAGAACATAAAAATAAATCCATCAAAAAGTTTAGGTAGAAGATTGAAACAAATTTCAAAAAAGAATATTCAAAGTTAACACTCACCTAGCTTGCTTCAATGTCTTGCTTACTGGCAGGGGCATTTTTAAGGCAAGAAGGTAGCTGACATTAGTTGGGGCTATAGAGGACAGAGTGGGTGCTGGAGAATCAGGGTTTGGTTCTGTTGCTGGAGGAGGGAGCTTACTGCTGAAGTCAGTTTCTTGAGAAAGGTATCCTAGGGTTGTTTGCACAGCTTTTTTCTTTTCTTCATCATAAATGGCCTTGCAGCAGTTGACGGTCTCACTAACTGCACAGTAAACCTTTGTAAACACCTCAACGTTTGGATCTTGCTCCTCAAGCTTAGCAAATCCTGCTTCAATGAGACGAAAGGCTTTAGCTAATTCTTTTGTCATAAACTTTCTTGGCTCTGGATCTTCTGATTCTTCATGTTCTTGTGTTTCTATCTGCTGCTTCTCCATCTATCTATGAGACTAGCCGCTGGCATAAAGATGCCACGCCAAGGAACCACTCGTGCCCTGCAGGTTTGCTTACCTGTGTGGAAGAAACAAGTTCCCGAATTATTAATTTAATTATTTAATTATAAATTATCCTTATGCTGAGCCCAGTGAATACAGAATATTGTAAGTGGGGTCTGCCGTAATCCAGGGACGGCCTGTGCTGGTACAAGCTACAGCATAAATGAGCCTTGAAAATATTAAGTGGAAAAAGTCAGTCACAAAAGTTCACACTGTATGATTCCATTTATTGTAAATGTCCACAATATGCAAATCCATGGAGATAGAAAGTGAGTTAGTGATCATTTAGGGCTGATAGAAGGATGGGAGAGTGGGAATAACTGCTAAAGGGCAGGGGGTTTCTTTGAGGGTTATAAAAATGTTATAAAATTGATTGTGGTGATGGTTGCCCAACTCTGTGAATATACTTAAAACCAGTGAATTGTGCACTTTAAATGGATAAGTTGAATGGTATGTGATTTATGTCTCAATAAAGCTGTTACAAAATAAGCTAACTACACAAAGCCTAATTATTTAACCAATCTCTGTAATAAACAGTGATTCGACCTTCACAAGACTTAAGAGAAATGGAATGCTTCCTCATCAGTAGCTCTTAAATAACAAAATCTCAACTCTTCATAATTATCTCATGCCAGAGTACAACTCTGAGTTTAACTTCTCCTCATTTTCACAGTTTTCAGGCAGTGAATGCAGTTTTTGGTAATTTATAAGGCTCTGGCAAACCACCTGCACCTTTAAAACTAAAGATTTCAAACCATTTGGCTTCCTTGTAAGTGAAAATTAGGTTTGGCTGAAAATGACAGCCATTATTATATCCTGGGAGATAATAATCATCTAAAGAAAATGGATAGACGTTCTTTCCTCCCTCACGTAAACATAGACAATCCACAGAGGACAAGTCTATTCCATGATCAATAGGGAGCCAGTTCCTGTCTGGCTAGTTAATCCATCATTTCAAAACAGCATTTATCTAGTAGTCCACAGTGGCTGCTCAGATCTTGCCAACACATCAGCATTCCACCCAGGAGTAGAAAGAACAGAGAGACGAGAAAGGCACAGTTCTTTTTCTTTTTCTTTTTTTTTAAAGAATGGATTTATTCTAGAAATTGAACACAACTTTCTGCTTATGTCTCTTTGCTAGAACTTAGTCATGCATTGTAATTAGCTGCCAAGGAGGCTAGGACATGTTGTTTTTATTTTGGTTGGCTATGTGCCTTTCTATAATTTGGAGGTCTTAGTATCACAGAAGAAGAGGAGAGTGGATACTTGGGAACTAGCATTTCTTGATACACCATCTTGGCCGCTCATTTTTTCACGAGCCTCCTTCCGATGTGGTGGAAAACACATTCAGAATTCTTGGGTTTGGATTTAAACTCCTAGAAAAATCGCTTAACTTCCATGGAACTGTTTCCCTCTCCTACAAAATGAGAAAATATTCCCATCTTCTTACACTGTGAGAAGAGTTAAGCATATTAATATACGTTGGAGGTATTTTACAAACTCTAAAGCAGTACACAAAGTGATAGCTTTAGCTTGAAAAAGAATCCACATATACAGGATCCAACGGCTGTGTTAAAATGTCTAAAGGACTCCCTAGGGAAATCAGAGTAAAATTTTAAAAACCTTGATCACTCCAGGGGTCAAAACTGGGATCGATGGCAAAAGTTAAAGGGAGGCAGCTCTCCGAGGACTATGCCGTCTCCAAGAACTAGGGCTGTTCACGAGAAACTGGCTGCTTTCTATAGGTGCATTCTCCTTCTCGGTATCTGACTCTAGCGGAGGCCTTTGGCCAGGTGTTGGGGACGGAGTGTGTTGGTGTCTCAGGCAGCTGTGTGTCAGGTAAGCCAGTGTCCCCCATCTCAGAACCCTTCCTCGTTACCCGTTTCTCGCAGTTTGGCTTTCTTTATTTTTTCTTCTTTCTTTCCTTCTCTACATCTAGTTGTCGTTGGTAGACAAGCTAGGTGGTTTGCTGTTATGCGAGATGTCTAGGTTGGCAAGCGAAGCAGAGATGAAGCCATTCACATTTGGGTCAGTTGAACTTCTAAGTTTCTTGCCAGAGCATGTGCAGAAGAAAGAGCATGGGCTTTGGCCCAAACCAGCATGTTCCCTGAAAGCTCCTCAAAGGTAGATCTCATGGAGATCTCCTCCGTCTTATCTGAGTCTATTATTTCCGGAGCCCCACGGGGCTGGGAGCGAGGAAAGTGTCCAAGAAGACCTGCTCTGAATCTCAGCTCTGTGACTGACCACGAGGAGATTAACGTGGTTCACTTTCTTCATCTGTAGAAATGATGATATTAAAAAGTTGAGATTCAATGAGATGAAATAACTCATTCTATTAATTGGTGCCTGTATTCCTTTCCTGAGACTGCTGTAACAAATTTCCAGAAACCTGGTGGTTTCACACGACAGAAATGTATTCTCTTACAGTTCTGGAGGCTGGAAGAGCTGCGCTTCCTTTGGAGGTTCTAGGGCACGATCCATCTGTCTCTCCTGGTTTCTGGTGGCTGCCAGAATTCTTTTGCCAGTGGTTGCCCCACTCCAATCTCTGCCTCCATGTTCAGATCAACTTCTCCTCTTCTCTGTGTCTTTACTGCTTTCTCTTTTAAGGACACTGTCATAGGATTTAAGGCCCACCGGGTAATCCAGGATGATCTCATCTCAAGATCATTAACTTAATGATATCTGCAAAGATCCTATTTTCCAAATTAAGTAATGTTCACAGGCTCTATGGATTTGAACTTGAACTTACTTTTTGGGGAAAGGGGATACCATGCAACTCACAATAGTGCTCTTCAGCAAGTTTCCCTTCCCAGCAGAAAGAGTTAGCATCCTATGTAATGTAAGGAGCTTTATATGCAACTTTGCCTTTTAATAAACATACAGTTTATAGTATTGCAATTATTCTCTTATGTAATCAGCCTTTAGTCCTCTGTGTCATGAGCTAGCTTATCCCTGGGGTTACAGAGATAAGGAAGACCCAATTTCTTTGGAAGCCCGGTCCTGTGGAGTTAATTCACTTGTCAAGTTTATGTTCTAGGAAACCTGTGGGAGTATAAACATATATGTCCCTATGGAACCCTCAACAATTCATATACTCATGCACTCGCCACACAGTTATCAAGTGACTTCTATGTACCAGGCTCTTTGCTAAGCCCTGTGGGAGATTCAAAGGTGATTAAAACACAATATCTACCTTCAAGAAGCTTGTAAGAGAGAAAGGGATTTGAAATACGTAATAATGGTGGATGCTCATCATAGAAAGATAAATAAAGTGAGATTGGACTTTAGCACTCTATGCAATGAAAAAAAATATGTAAACACTGAAAATAAAGACTCCCTAAGCTTGTACCTTCTTAAATACACCATGTAGTGTTAAAAATATTCATTGAAAGTTGAAATACTCACAGCTCAGAGTCAAGCAAGGGAAGGTTCATTCTTGAGAGTGCAGTTTTTCAGAATGTTCCAAAAAAGAATGAATGATGTTAAGGGGGAAGTTAAAGTTGAAATGTAGCTGGGGCTTGAGGGAGGGGAAGGGTGTGGAAAGATTCCAGTTGCATTATTAATAAAATTGATCCAAACCAGGCAAGTAAAGGAAGAAGGAGGAATTACATCAATAAGACAAATGGTATCTCCGGTAACTTTGAACTTGGTATTGACAGAAGGGTGGATGGAGAGATTTGGGGGATCAATGAAATCATCTTTAAAATCTCAAGGCAATTGCTTGAAAGAGAGTAAATAAAACAGGCAGGAAAACAATGTCAGCCTTTCATCATTGCAAATGAGGCCACGTTGCCGATCACCTGCTCCTTAAATCAGACTCTTAACATAAGCTTCGGGAGGAATAAAAGGGTGTCATGCAATCTGAAAATAGGTTAGGCTGCTCTGTTGTATTTATAGGAAGAGAATGATCTAGTTCATGTATTCTAAGTAGTTCAACTTTTATGTATGAAATCAAATCAGCCCCATTCAGGATGACAGACTTTTTACCTTTTCCTTCTTAAATGCCCGTCTTATAGTTTCTCTTATGTAAAAAAGGAAAATGAAAATATTCAATCAAAATGTTCTGACAGCTAGGTGTGGTGGCTCACACCTGCAATCTCAGCACCCTGGGAGGCCGAGGCAGGAGGATCACTTGAGGCCAGGAGTTCAAGACCAGCCTGGGCAACATAGTGAGACCCCCCCCATCTCTACAAAAAATAGAAAAATTAGCTGGGTGTGCTGACTCTCACCTGTAGTCCCAGCTACTCGGGAGGCCGAGATAGGAAGATTGCTTAAGGCTGGGAGTTTGAGGTTGTAGTGAGCTATGATGATGCCCCTGCATTCTAGCAAGATGGTGATGGAGCAAGACCCTGTCTCAAAAAAAAAAAAAAGTTCTGATGCTAACCTGAAATGCATGATGGAGTGTTTTGCAGAGTACCTTCACTTCCAAACTTCTTAGCCAGTAGTTTACATAGTCCTGAGCCCTAGCCTGAATCAACCTCAACAGTATCTTTTGAACTTAAGTAAATTACTGAATAAATGTAGTATTTTGGATGAGTTAAGAAAATGTTGGACTATTATGCTTGTTACTATGTATGTTGCCTCTTAATTACTGGGAATTCTCAGAAAATGAGTTGACCTGATTATTAGATATTTGTATATACAGTGTGGCCAGTGTCTGCCCAATACTCGTTTCTCCTTATTCCAATATAATCACCCTTGTTTTTTAAAAAGATAACTACCCATCTTCCACTATCAGTTCATTCTTTCTTCCAGCAAATATTTACGGAGTCCCTATGATATGCTTGGTACTATTGGTACTTGGCACTATTGATACAGTAGTGAGTCAGACAGGCAAGATTCCTACCCCTCTGAGTCCACATGGTAGTGGAGAAGACAGGAAATAAACATATTTAATGTATTAATGGAAGAGATAAATGTTCTCAAGAAAATTAGAGTAGGTGAAGTATAGAATTTGACTGGGAAAGACTGAGGGAAAGAGATATGTGTCAGGGAAGTTTTCTTTGAGGGAGTTCACTGATAGAGAAAACTGAATAAAGTAAAGGAGTAAATCATGTGATAGTTCCAGGGGATGAGTGTCCCAAGCAGAGGGAAAAGCAAGTGCAAAGGCCCTGTGGTGGCAACTAGCTTGGCATTTTCAAGAACCAGCAGAATGATCAGTGTTGCTGAAGAAGAGTGAACGAGGGTGAGAGGAATGAGATTACAGCAGAGAGGTGAGAGTGGGGACTGTAGCACATGGGACCTCATGGGTCCTAGGCAGGAATTTGGATCTTACTCTGAATGCACATATGCCACCAGAGGTGTTTGAGTAGAACAGGGATTTATATCTGCTACATTGAGAATAAACTGTAGGAAGTAACGGAGGAAGCTGAGAGTTCAGTTAGAATTCTCCAAAAGTAGGAGGTAGTTAGGTGTGAGATGTATTTTGAAGGAGGAGCCAAAGGACTTGCAAATGGATTGTACTTGGTGCGTAGATATAGAAGGGAATTGAGAGTGATATCACAAACTCTGTCTTGAGCAATTTGTTGGACTGTGGTGCCATTTAATGAAATGGGGAAGACTAAGAGAAGAGTTGGGTTGGAGGAGAAAATCAACTATTCTGTTTTGAATATTTAAATTTGAGATGAATAATAGACATGCACGTGCAAATGTGTGTAGGAGATAGTTCCATACATAAGTCTGGAGTTCAGGAGAGAGGTCCGAGCTACAGGTAGCTATTGGGAGTCTTTAAGATATAGAGATATTGAAGCTATGGGGGCCAGATGAAATCATCTAGGGAGCAATTGCAGACAGGAAAAAAGGGAACCAAGGACAAAGCCCAGAGGTTCTCCATGAAATTCCAGGTGAGCTGACTTCACCTTCAACTCCAGGTGTAATTGTGTAGCCTAAAACATCCATCAGAGGTAATCTCATGATTTGGGAGGTTATTAGGAGGAAGATGCTCTTTTCCTGGCTGCACTTGAGCTCAGGAATATTTAAGCCTGGGATTTCTGGAGCCATCAACTGAAGAGAACCCATCTGAGAATGAAGGCAACACAAAGAAAAGCAGAGCCAATAGTTGAGCAGAAGCATTTCTGACAATATCACCCAAGGATCTGGATCCAGCCATACTATTACAGAAGCTCAATTTACCCCTGGTTTTCTTCTGTTACATGGGTCAATACAATTCCCCTTTTTGGCTAGTGTGAGTTGGACTTCGTGTCTTGCGTGTGTTGAACTTTATGTCTTCTGCAGCGATGCCTCACCATCCACTGCACAACCTATACAGGGTTCTCAACACGTCTACATTCACACAGTTAGTGTCACAGCTGGGCTCAATCCCAAGCCTCCTGGCCAATAGTCCAGGATTATTTTTTGCTGTATTGCTCACAGCCATGAGCACCTTCCACAGTTTCTGTGTTAATCTAATCTAGATGACTTTCTAATGGCTGTGGAATGATGTGTGTGTGTGTGTGTGTGTGTGCACATGCGTCATGTGCCTGGATGCTCCTTACAGGTTCATGTAAGCTGAGTGCCACCAACAATACCCACTCTGTTATGGGATGAATTGTGTACCCCTAAAATTCACGTATCGAAGCCCTAACCCCTAATACCTTGGAATGTAACCATACAGACAAAGCAGAGAAGCACCCCAGAGAGTAGTTAAAAAACACTGAGGATGGCACCCTTCTCAGCGGGGATTGGACGAAAGCTCCCAGACCTAGGCAAAGAGCTGATGCAATATTAAAGTTCTCCGGGCGTTGGGTCTCCTTGCCCAAATCTAGACTTCTCCTACTCAGACTAGCTTCAGGCATGCTGGCCCAGCTGCCTGCCTTGACCTCCATAGTTATTTAATCGATCTTTTGAATGTTAGCTAAACATTTTGGATCCCGACTCAAGTTATAACTTCATTCTCCTTCTTTTTATACATTCTGACCTCAACTTGCCTCCCTTCTGAAACCGCCTCCTCTGAATTTTGAATCTGGCTGAAGGCATCGATTACACTTCATCACGGCACAGTGATTGGGAGCGTAGATTTGCAATCAAACACTTGGGTTGAAATCCTTCCTCCTCACTTGCTAGCTGTGCAGCTTTGGGGAAATTCACGAACTTACAGACTTAATCTCTCTGAGCCTCAGTTTCTTTTCCTGTTACATGAATGTAACAAACCATACAGCACCGTATTTATATAAAGCACTTGGCACAACGCCTGGCGCGCGGAGAAGCATTACTCTGAGGAAATGAATGGACTGTGAAATAGGAGCTGCTTTCCCACTCGAGAAGGGTGCCAGGTCCCTAACTGTGCCTCTGTCGCCAGATTCTGGACTTGTTCTGGATTCTCCGCTCCCTCTCCTCTGTGTCCTTACCCTCCACGCATTCGCTAAGCTGTGCTGGCAGACAGCCTTAGCGCCCTGGGCCTCGCATCTCTCCTTGTGTGCACCCCGCTGGGCTTCCGCTGCTCCCGGTGCTGACGTGGGCAGAACCCACGGCAGATAAGCCACGAAACCCCTCGATCAGGGTCAGGAAGTCTTCAGTGTGCGCTCAGCACCAGACGGAGGAAGCTCAGGATCATTCTGTTCAGATGACAGAATCCAACTTTTCCCTCTGGTAACCCTCTCAGTCTTGCCGCTGGAGTTCTCTCCTATGCTCGTTGACAAATATTGCTTCCTGTCGGCAGCGAGGCATCCTGGACCCCCTGTTTCAGTGGGAATTAATTGGTGAACTTCTGAAGTCACTCCGTCTGCAGCCTCCGACTGTACAACACTCCCTACGGTGCTCTGTAATTGCCCGGAAATGCACGGTGTCTCCTGTCATGTCGCTTAATTAAAATTCAGTTCTGTTCAACAGAGTCACAATTAAGAGGTGTTTTTTTTTTTCTTCCTTTCTCCTGCTATCATTTGAGGACCCCTGATCGTGATGCTTCCTTGCTTAATCTGGAAATTGTCTGAAATTCTTCCATGGGTGGTGTGCGAGGACCTGGCACTTGTCACTTTAGCGGTGCCTGGAAAAGAAAGGCACCGTGTTCTATTGAGAATATATGAAGCGGTGCTTTTTGTTAGCTGCCTCATTTGATCTCCATGTGGCTGGTCATAGTATCTGAGAGGTTGGATAGCTTTCCTAAAGTTGCACAGTTTGCCAGGACAGGAGCAAGGAATTAAAAACACAGAGCCAGCTGTCTGTGTCACATGAAGAATGCTAAAGTAATGAGATTAAATTAAGGTTGATTAAAACACCCTTGTAAAGAATGAGTGCTCAAATATCTGAAGGTTTTTGGGAGAAATTAACCAATGACTGGATGGGAGAAATCCAGTCTGTGATGCTCGAGGCCTTCAAAGTTCTTGGGAATTGGTGTGTGTCATAAATGTATAGACCAACGGCATCCAGAGTAGGTCAACACAGTGTGGTCAAACATCCTGTGCCCCAACTCTTATGTAGGTGCCTAATCAACACTTGAATTGAAAAAATAATTTGCATAAGTAATGACTTAAATGCTCAGTGTCTCTAAATGCTCCTGAGAAGACGGCTATCCCTGAAGCACTGTCCTTTTCTCCTGAATGGTGACCACTCTGGCTTGGAGTTAGCATTCAGGAATTATAAAGATTGTTTCCTTGAACTTCTCTCTCTGTTATTCCAGTGTTAAGTGAGGGTTGACCCTGGCTCCCCTTCCCACCCCTTCCCGGCATAATTATCTCTCCAATTAAAGAGCAACCGAGGGACAACTGCACAGGAGGTTCTGCGGAATTACAAGTAATCACGCTGCACAGGAACCCCGCTCAGCTTTGATCTCTTATCACTCGGCACACACAGCCCCTGCTCTGTGCTTAGCATCGCTGTGTCTAATCAAACGTGTCACACCTCCACTGAGGTAAATTGGGTTTATTGGAGAAGGGAAATTAAATTAAGTCTGTTTAGGAATTAATTGTGACTGTCTAGGCTTAATCTATCATATTATCCCATTGTGGCATTTAGGGATCAAAATCCACTGACCCTGTTAAAAAAAAATACAACCTTTATGACTCGAAAATAGGCATCATGTTTGGGGCAGCAAGAGGAAAATGAAAGCTTGGGAATTAAAAAGCATAAGACCCACAGGGTGTCAGCTGATTCAGTTTGGAAGAGCATGTGAAACAAAGTTACAGAGGCCAAATACTCCTTGGTTTGCACTCACATAAAGATAGGGTGGCTGGTATATAGCAGGTGCTCAATACATAACTGATTTAAAGTAAGGAGAAAGGAATGAATGAATGGGTGAATTGTTGTCATCTTTATCACTGTGATCCAGAAGTCTTTATTGAGCCAACAGTGAGCCAGGTTAGTGGTACGTATTCTCCATTCAAGTGCAAAAGAAGTATTAAGGGCCTACTGTATACTAGGGACTGTGCTAAGTGCTGGGGTCTTGAGAGAGACCTAATTCCTGCTGTCATCTAGCATACATTCCAGGGGGGAACACAATGACACACACATCCATGATACAGGAAACCTCCGTGGTGGGAAGGTTTGGGGTGCTATGGAATCAAACAGCGTTGGGGTGAGAACCGGGCCACATTTTGGGGGCTTGATCACAAAGCCTGCCAACTGGGACTTGAGCAATGTGCATAGGGGATAACAAGAAGAATACACAAATGCTTAGGTCAGTGATCGATAGAGTTATGGATTGGGACAGTCCTAATTTACATTTGGTTTCCTGGCGTAATTATAACAGTGTCCACTTCAACTTCTGAATGGACCCTAATTTGGATGATAAATGATACACTTGTCCTAATTATTGAAAATTTCTGTGAGCTGCTGACATGTTCAGGATAGCAGTGGCTGGTAGCCATCAACTAGAGGTTTCATAAGGTGAAGCATAAATAGCTGCCAGTGGGCCAAGACGGTCAGATTGAGAAACCTCGAGCTAAAGAGACTCTGAGCTTCTAGAAGGGTGAAGCACTACTTTTTCATTTCTAGAATGTTGACTCTTTGAGAAGCCTATATTTGGTGATGTTCTTTGTACTGTATGGTGTGCGTCTTTGTTCTTTATTTCCTAAAAGGGTGACAGAGAGAACAAGCAAATTGGGCTCCAGGTCAGTGGAGTCTACAATCTGGCTTGGGTCAGCATTCACTGGCCACATGCAGGGGAGGAGGCCTGAAAAACAGAGGTAATTAGAAAACGTCTTCTAATGCATCACCCAGCTGGAAACTAATGAGTGATGGAGCTCCAGTAAAGAGGAGAGAGAGAGTGTGAGAGAGAATGCACATAATTAAACTAAATGGGAATTCCTTTTGGAACAGGAAAATGTCAAGAATCAGGCAGAAATAATTTTTTTTCCAGCAGCATTTGAAACCAGATAAATCCATTTATCATCTTAGTACAATCATATAATTTTCTTTTACAAAATGAAATATCAATATTTCCTTTGCATAAAAGGAAACAAGAGAATCTCACTCTCTAACATACACGTGCGTACACACACAAGGAGGAAGTAAGCAATATTCAAAGAGTGAAGAGAATGAAGAAATCTACACAAAGACTAAGATCCTATAGCTTAAAATAGATTTGCAGATAGGATGCATGTTCTAAAACACTATCATCTCTTGATGAATCAATCTCTGCTTTTCCTTCCAAATTTTCTCCCCTCCCTCCCACTAACATCATTATCAATGAGTGCTAAAATAATTAGTCTTCTAATAATTCAAAATGGGAAGATTACTTAGAAAAGGATGAGATAGGCTGTTAGGATAACCCACTTTAAATTTCAAATTGACTTTGTTTTAATCCTTGAAAGATACACTAGAACTTGCTTTGGGTAAATATGCTAATGAGGTAGGCAGTTGCACTGTATTCCTTCATTTATTCATTCATTCATCCACTCATTTTATTCAACAAAGACTTGGAGGGTTCCTGGCACATAATCAGATGGCATACATTAAAGATGACTAGGATGTGGCTCTCATCCCTCAAGAAACCCCTGTCTGGAAGAGTAGAGAGAGAAATCAATGATTGTAGCAAAATATGGCTTACGTGGCATGGCAGCAGTATGCAGATGGTGGCAAAATGGAGGGCTAAAGAGTTAGCCAGGTGGCCAGTGATGACCATTCCAGGTGAAGCCATGGGAGCGAAGGTGTAAAGGTAAGAAACAGCACAGTTACAGGGAAGCTCATCTGGGTTGGTGTTAATAGCATAGCAAGTGGGGGTCCAAAGTCACAGGTAGGGGTCAGATCTCTTAGGATACCTTCAGCACCTCACATTTTATCTAAAGGTAAAAGGAATTATCGAGAAGTTTTAAACAGGAGAAACACAGTGAGGTATATATTTTGCAAAGGTCTATCTGGCTACGCAGGGGTCCTCAAACTTCTTAAACAGGGGGCCAGTTCACTGTCCCTCAGACTATTGGAGAGTGTGCAAAGCTGGCCCGGGGTGAGTCGGCTGCTAAGCAGAACAGGCAGCGGTGGCAAAAACACCTGGAGGGCCGGATAAATGTGCTAGGTGGCCCTCACATGGCCCGTGGGCTGTAGTTTGAGGATACCTGGGCTACAGTATTGAGGAGAAGTCATAAGGCCAGACAAGAGGTCAAGAGAGGACATAAGAAGCCTTAGTAAGAGTCTAGGTGAAAGATCATGCAGACCTCATCTGGGACAAAAAGAGGAAGAAAGAAATGAACAGATTTCAGATATGCTTAGGATCTGAAATAGCCCAGCCCAGAGCATCTCATTATATAGTTACCTCTGCTGTAAGTCATAGGAGGGTGAAAGCCCCAATGGCAACCCAGACCCCAGACCAGAAGAGAATTCTAGTGTTTCCAAAGACCACCATCTTCTAAACACCATGCGTCTGAATTTTCTGCCAACCATCCCTGTTCCCTCATAGATTTCAGCTCCTGGAGGACGGATTACCTGTACTGTAAGACACAAATCATTAAACTCCAGCTTTCAGATGTTTCTGAGCACACGCTGGGGTTATTTCATTTTCACAGCCTAAGCTTCCATATTTCTTATTGAGCGAGCGGGGTGCGTGCTGCGGAAACCTTGGTGCCTGTGTTCTTTTGGAAAATACAAGTAAAGCAAAGGGTCCTAAATCATTTACAACTGTCCTAAATTTTTCCAGCTGTCTTTTCTTCTTCCATCTCTCCAAGGGATGCAAGAAACAGCCCCCGGCATTCTAAAATGTTCGTATTTCTAGACGCTCTGGGAGAAAAGAAGAAAAACCACAAATACTCCCTCTTTAAATATTCCTTGGATCATATATTTTTTCCTCTTACCCAATGATGACAGGTAATAGCCGCAATTTGAGAGAAAAACGTAGTCTAGTGAAAAGATCTTACATTTTTGTCACGGTTGCATGAAATCATAGAATGTTAGAGCTGAAATTTGAATTTAGAGGCAATCTACTTTGGAGATGGAGAACACCTGGCCCGCGTGTTGTAATTCTCCTCACCCACAGCCATGACAGACATTACTAATCCATCACTGCAGTCTTTCTCTACGAGCCCAGGTGCAGCCTCAAATCCTTGTCAAGGCAGTGCTTAAGTGACTGCTGACTGATTGGAGTTGGCACACAAAATGAAACTCATTTGTCATCCCTGCTCCAGTCCTAGCCGTTGCACAGGGGTAAACTGAGGGGTGGAAATGACCCAACACCACTCTGTCAGGAGGTTTTGGTGCTCTGATCTGCCTCCAGGTTCTTTATTGTGAGTAAAGGCCCTTCTACTCCCGACACTGAATCTTTCCTCCTGTGTTTTTTTTATGTCTCTGAATCTCCATGTCTTTTTCTTTGAGTCTCCGAGCATCTCTGCTTTCTGGTTGTCTTTGAGCTACTACTATCTCTCTGGCCGCAGCTGTATCTCAGCGCATCCGCCGAGTAGCTTTGGGCCCCTGGGGATGCCTCTTGACCTCTCCATATACAACTTGGGGATTGTGGTGCCTGCTCCACACCAGGGCATTTTTAGAGTCTAGCTGCTTTCAACACAGGAAAGAGAAAGTGGGAATCACATGGCCACAGAAAAAGAGCTTGTTAAAAGATAAAGTAATATTTTGATTTGTGATCATGAGGGAGAAAGATTTTTCTGAGACAACAGAAATGTCAGAGCACATTTGTGCAATAAAGAGCTTCCATCTAAGTAGTGGCAAAAGAAGCCGGTGGCTTGGAGGAGGAAGAGGAACCAAAGGGGCAAGAATGAGGCGAGAGTTCACTATGTCTGGAGTCGGGAGGAGTCACTCGGTGAATTTGCTCTTTTCCCTTTGGTTTGTTTGGTGGTGGAGGGGAAGTTTCTCTTCTGCCTTTACTTAGCCTTGGGGAGACTGTCTCCCTGGCAAGGTCTAGACAACAGCCTAGAGTTTGGGAAGTGCTCATAGCATCCTCACACTCATGGAGGAGGGTCCCTGGGCCCTGCCCACCTTCCAGCTTGTATCTATTTCATGAACCTAAGAGATATTTCTAATAAAATATATGCCTCATCTCCTATTACTTGGTTTCTAAGCCAAGAATCCCCCTCAGTATTTGACCCATAGCCAACCAATTCAGACAACGAGCTGAACTTTTTAATGCCTGAGTTTGCTCAAAGGCCGATGGAAAAAAATCTCAACAACTGTCACTTAAGCAGATATATCTTGCTTTTTATAAAATGAATGTGCCTTTTGGTTTTATTTTATCCCAGCTTTACTGAGACATGATTAACAAATAACAATTGCATATTTTCAGGGTATATGGCATGATGTTTTGATATATATACACATTGTGAAATGATTACCACAATCACGCTAATCAACACGTTCATCACCTCATGTGTTACCATTTTGTTTGTGGTGGTGAGAACACCTGAGATCCACTCTCAGCAAATTTCAAGTATATCATACGATATTAACTATAGCCACCATGCTGTGCGCTAGTGCTTATTTATCTCTAGTACTTATTCATCTCACAGCTGGAAGTTTGTACCCTTTGACCAATATCTCCCCTTTCCACCCTTCTACCCCAAACCCCTGGGAGCCATCATTCTACTCTCTGCCTCTATGAGCTTGACTTTGTCTTTTGTACATTCCACATAAAAGTGGGATCATGCAGTATTTGTCTCTGTTTGGTTTATTTCCTTTAGCATAATGTCCTCTAGGTTCAGGCATGTTGTGACAAATGGTAGGATTTTCTTCTTTTTTAAGGCCGAATATTCTATTGTGTGTGTGTGTGTGTATGTGTATGTATATATACACATACATGAGGTCTGTCCAGAAAGTATCCAGCCATTGTTGATGTAATGAGAACAGTTCCATGGCTGGATACTTTCCTGACACAGACTTCGTATACACCACCCTTTCTTTATCCATTGGATACACAGATGCTTTGTTTCTGTATCTTGGCTTTTGTCAATAATGCTGTAATGAACATGGGACATCCCCAAATTGAGACATGCAGTGAAGACACAGTCTCAGCATGGTCTCCTTGGTCTTGGCAGGTCTCCAGGCTCTCCCCGAGCTCTTTCTTGCTTCTCTCTCTTCTGGAGCCTTCCTGGATCTCTGAGTATGATGTTTTCTTTTCAGGACAGAAAATTAGAGGCATGATTCTATAGCACTAGTGCTCAAACTGGGTTGCACATTGGAATCACCTGGGGAGTTTTAAAAACTGATGCCTGGATCCCACCCCTAGAGATTTTAATTTAGTTGGTATTGGGTATGACCTGAGTATGAGGTTTTAAAAATCTCCCTAGTGGTTTTTACATGAAGTTTCAAAACCACTGCTCTATAGTTTCCAACCCTTATGAATTCTACTAGTTTCCTCCTTTGGATTACTTTTATAATTTCTACCAAAATGGAAGTTCAAAGTGTCCTGCTACTGCTTGTATCATCTGTCAATTCAAGCATGGGATGCAATTATCCCTTCAATTGCTAACAAGGAAGAAGCAGGTGGTGCAAGCAGTTATTGGCTGGATTTCATACATTAGGAACATCTGGATTTACTGCTACAGTTGCCCCATCAGGGGCACTCTGATAGTGGGGATTAGGGTACTCTCAGGGAGTTAGGTAATATATGTGTCATCAAAAGAATAGGAAACTCATCTAGTGGAAAAAATGCATCCTTCTGTTTTTCTAAAATAAATTACCAGTATGTCTTCTGCATAGAGAACCAGATGATTCCCTGGATATAAAGCCTCACCTGCAAGAAAAAGAGGAGAGTCTAGGTGACAGCTAAGTCGCTACCAAATGTCAAATTGGTATTTGTGTGTGTGTGTGTGTACCTGTACTCAAACTTGAAACACACCTGATAACTACTACAAATTTATTTAACCTCTAAGCCTCATCTCCTCTGGAAGATGTGTTCCATCAAACCTATTGAACAAAATTACTTTGATGATTAAAATAAATTATGAATTTAAAGTTTATTGCACATATTAGGCAAGTGTTAGTCCTAGAATTGTACAAGTCTGCAGGGAAATGTTAAAAACATTAGTAAGAACATGAATGAGCCATTTGTGGAAGAAAAATGTATGTAGCCAGTAAGCAGAGAGAACATAGCATCATTTGTAATCAAAACATTTCAATGAAGATGAGAATACCATTCTTTTTTATTAAATTGCCTATGATTTATGCTGTGGTGAGATAGATTCTCTTATACAATGCTAATGGGAGTATAAATTGATTCAGTCTTTCTAGAAAGCAATTTGGCAATATCAAGAATCTTCAAAAAGATTTTTTTTGAACCAGTAATTCTACTTCTCTAATCTGTCTTAAGGAACTAAATAGGATTGTTTATAGATGTTGGCCTCAATGTTATTTATAATAATGAAAAATGGAAATAATCTGATTGTTCAAAATATGTAAATAGTTAAGTAAATTATGATGCATTTTCAAAATATAGCAATGTCCTATACAGATAAATCTGTAATGGTTATCCACTGACACAGGAACATTCTCTTGGCAAGTGAAAAAGCAAGATAAGAAACTTTATTTTTATATCATAATTTTTGGTTTAAAAATACATGACATTTTATATATTGAAAGGGCTTTTATTTTGCTAGTAACAGACACTGATTCAAACTGGCTTAAGTAACAAATCATATTTATAAGCTTATATAGTAGAAAATATCCAAAAACATGTCAGGCTTTAAAATTGGTTGATTTATCAGGTCAATATTTTCATCAAGGGTCCAGGTTCCTTCTCAATCTCTCTGCCACCCTCAGTGCTGCCTTCATCCTCAGACTGCCATTGTCACATCCACATGCAATAATGTCCAGGGAAATGAGACCCTTGTCTTCCCTTCCCTTTGTGCATGTTCTCACCTCTCTCCTCTCCTTCTCTCCTCTCTCCTCTCCCTGCAACCCCTCTCTTTCACTAGGAGTAATGACGTTTTTCTCACTAGCCTACCTGCAGAATCCCCCTCACGTTTTATAGGCCTGAACTGGGTAGTGCTGGTTTCTGAACCAACCCCTGGCTGGGAAATAAGACTATACTCAGACCAATCAGGATCCATTTTGGGACTCGAGGGGTTGGGTTTCACATGGCTTGTAAAGGAGGGTGGGTCCCTGGACACAATCACTGTTCAGTTAAGGAGGAGGAGGGGGAAAAGGATGCTGGGTGGGCAACTAATCGTGTCCACTATGGTATGAATCCGTCTAACCAGTCCACAAAGACACACACATTCCAAATGACATAACCACCAGGAGGAAGCTTGATGGGAAAATTCCCAAAGATGCGGAGGAGGTTTTTAGGTCACATGCTTGGTGCCAAGATGTTGACTGCAGTCAGATTCTGATTGGAACTGGTTTGGAATTTGTGGGAAAGAAACTCATGTGCAGAGAGTAAACCGGTGAGGATGTGACCGCTGATGACAAGCTCTTCCGAAATGGGCCAGGGACTGGGCTGCCTGGCTGGTTCTTCTCACCTCCCTGTGTGATGTGCCTGTCGCCTGTCATGGGCTATGGCTTGTTACGGTGATGTGATGGGAGTTAGGGTGACACTGTAGGAGGACTGTGAATCATTAGAGAAGGAGCAGAATTTTTTGAGACTTACATAAACTTAAGCTGGAATTCACCTAGCGAATCAGGCTGGAGATATTCATGGCCTTGTTTCCACATGTCATGAGAAGAAGGGTTCCAATAAAGCCTTCAGGGACCTGCCAACCAGTTTGCTCTCTGAATTCTCGTCGTACTCCAGGCACCCAAGGACCCTGGGAACCTAAAGAGGGTATCTTTCCATAAGAAGAGCATGAAGTCATCCTCGTATTCAATAAGCATTTTAGCCACACAATAATGATAGCTAATTGCATTAGTTTCTTATGCTCACTACAACAAAATACCATAGATTGGGTGGCTTAACACAACAGCAATTTATTGTCTCACTGTTCTGCAAACTAGAAATCTGGATCGAGGTGTTGCCACGTACTCTTTCTGGAGCCTCTCAGGGCAGGTCCTCTCCTTGCCCATTTCTAGCTTCTGGAGTTTTACAAGCCATGGTGTTCCTTCATTCATTGTAGATGCATCATTCCAATCTCTCCCTCTGCCTTCTTTCTCTCCGTGTCTTCAGGTTGGCTTCCCTCTGTGTGTATCTGAGCCCAAATTTCCCTTTTGTATAAGGATATCAGCCATATGAGATTAGGGCCAACCCCAATGACTTCATTTTAACTTGATTACATTTGCAAAGATCCTATTTCCAAATAAAGTCAGACAGCAGGGGTTAGGTTCACCTATCTTTGAGGGGGGCACAATTCAACCCATAATATTAATAATGCTATGTACAGATATTGTTCCAAGTGTTTTGTAAATACTTACATAATTTTTCACAAAAGCTCTATGAGGTAGTTTTTATTATTCCTACTTTATAGGGGGACGGACTGAATCTTGGAGATGTTTATTAACCAGTCCAAGGTCACACAGTTAACAAGTGGCAGTCCTGGAACTTAAAGCTCAGATAGTCTTAGTGCAGAGCATTCAATCATGGCAACTACACTGTGCCATCTCTTCATTAGGTAGCTTTCTTAGTGTGTAAATGTGCTGTGCATGTCAGGGGCACAGAGTTAAGGAGACCTAGCAAAGTAACAGACACAAGGCAGGTGACCACCACATGTGCAAGGAAGGGAGAATGAAGGGAGAGGATGGACAGACAGAAGATGTGACTTCTCTATCATTCCGTTATTCAGCGACTCATCTAGAAAACATTCGCTGGATAGCTACTGCTACTAGACAGAGGGATACAGAAATGAATTGGAAAATTCTTCATTCTGTAAATAAAATAAATTAAAATATATTTTGGAAGAGAACCCCCATCAATCTACTTAATCATTCAATGCAGGGCCCTCAAAGGAATGATACATCGAAACAATGATATATTGCCTTTAAGGAAGTCTACGTGTGGTAGGAGGGAGAGAGAGATTTATAGAAAACATTTTCATACATATGTACCAAATAATGGCCCTTATTTACATGGGTTTGTACCGCAACCAGCACTGCATTCACACCACACTCCAATGGAGGAAGTATTGTCGTCCCCATCTCACAAGAGGAAATATGGAGGTTTATGGAGGAGCAACGAGGTACCCAAAGTCACTTGGCTGGCACTTAACAGAGTCACATCTGCATGTCTGCAAGTCCAGCACGTTTCTCCCTTGACCACAAAGCAGGATGGGCATCTCGCAAAGGAGATTTGAAAAAAGCCTCTCAGAGGATCTTATTGGCTGGTATAAGGGAACAGAGCTCTGGGTAGACAGGACACTTGCAAACACATCGTGGTAGCAGAGCAAGAGGAACCTTCTGGGCCCTGAGCTCTGACTGGGCAGGACATATAGACCTCATGCAACTGGGCTAGGGTTCCAATGCCACGAAAGATAGAGGTCTTTGTATTTGCAAGAAGAGAGATGAGAGTAAAGAGTAAACTGCTCGTTAGTATCTACAATATCCCAGGCCCTGTGCTAACTGCATGGCACCTGTGATTCCATATCATCTGTGATATGGAAGTGACCTGGAAGTCTAGTTTTATTTACCTCTATTTTATGGAAGAGAGTTTGGAAGCCAAGAAAGGTTAAGTCTCTTGTGGAATGTCACATAGCTACCAAGTGGAAGAGCTGCTAGAAGCTCAGCCACGTGGGCTTCTGCAGATAGCACGTGGACTGCATTGATGCTAGAAGACCTCACTCCTGCTACATCACTGTGAATCCATGACCATGATAATCATGACAGCAAACAGTCAACTTAAGTGAAAATGCTTGATGTATAAGCATTTTAATATTGTGGAAAGTAATTATAAATTTAGACCTTATAGCTTAGGGACCTAAGTATATCCAAAGCCCCCTCTATGCAGTCCAAGACTGATTATATAATTTTGTAAGGAGAGTGACATGACCAAAGAAAGAAAAGTGATATTTATTAGTTCATGGGGCTTTGGTTCTAAACCCCAAGGTTGAAGTCTAGAAGGTGGGCTGGGTTATATATCAATAGGCCAGGGGTCAGCAAACTTTTTCAGTAAAGGAAAAGATAGTAAATATTTGTGGCTTTGCAGGCCATATTGTCTTCTGCAGAAGATGTGACTCTGTCACCGGAGCACAAGCACATCCTGGTAGACGGTATGTAAATGAACGAGTGTAGCAGTGTTTCAAGGAAATGTAATTTCTAAAAACTTGTGTTGGGTGCTATTTGGCCCAAAGGCTGATTTTTGAGGCAGGACCCCTGTTTCTCTTCTATAAGGACAGCTTAGCTACCAAAACTGGATAAGCAAAATGCTGTATCCATTAATCCCAGACCATATAGCATCAGAACATGCCAAGCAATGAGATGAGGCTCCCCTGGCCCTGGAGGATATGGAGTCAGGAGACAGAGAGAAGAGAAAGCATTGGCCCCAATGCCTGGAACTGGCAGCCCTAGTCTTTCTAAACCTGGACCTGTAGCCACGAGGGGAGAGGAAGAGAGAAGTGGGTCTCTTTGAATTCAGAGGCAGCCCCAGCCCTCACCCTAAGGAGACAGAGGAAGAGAAGCAGAGACCTGGTGCATCTATACCTTAGAACGCATAGTCCAATCTGCACCTTAGAATCTAATTCATCAGCTTGGCCCATATCCTTTGTGGGGGATGGATATATTTGTCCTAGATCCCGACTCATCCCTAAAGAGCAGAACTACGGGATGATGTGGATGGAGACCAAAGTGTGCCGAGAAGTCTCTAGAAGTCAACACACGCATTCTCTCCTTTAACGCTTACGTCGCCCCTGGAAGGCAGGTGTTACAGCTCCTATTTTACAGACTACAATACTGAGACTTCTTAGAGACTAAGTTCCCTCTCCAAAGTCACCTGACTACTACTAATTAGAAGATCTGGTATTAGAATCAATGTCTCCACAGCGTAAGCCCCTTCCCATGGCCCCACGCCTTCTGAGCAAGCGAGTAGGCAGTGCTTGCTGTGGAAAGGCTGCAGTCAGCAGGAGAGGATGACTCTGACTTCCCCTGCAGTGTTCAAAGCTGTGCTGGCTCTTGGAACATCCGAGCCCCTACTGTTTCTTCTTTAGAGGATCCTAGCTGCTGAGGGGTGAGGCCAGTGCTGGAGCCAATAGTCCCCGAGCCAGGAGGGGTCTAAGGTGCTAAAGGAAAAGAGAAGTAGGTTACCCTCTTAGCTGAGTCCCAGATCTGCTTCAAAGATAACTGTGCTTGTAGGTTACCACATTTCTGTGTTTGGTTGTACTCAGGGAGTTGTACTCAGTGGCTGGAGCTCAGATTTGGGACTGGAGATGCCTTAGGAGTCTACAGAGGAGTTGATAGTTTTCAAGTCCTAAGAAGAAGATGTAAGCAGAATGAGGAACTGGACAGAATTGAAGGCACAAGGGGCAGAGATGTGATGGTACATGAATGCCTTTGGGCACCCATTAAGCTCAGACCATAGCATCAGAACATGCCATGCAGTGAGATGAGGCTCCATCAGTGCTGACTGCAAGTGTGGGCTCACATCTTCCTTTCTTCTTCCCGTGTCAGCTTCCTTTCCTGCACCCCATCTATGCATGTAAGTGGGAGTGACCCCATCCCACCCAGTCCCAGCAATGAGCACATGAAGTGCCCCTGGCCGGAGTTATTGGGCCAGGCTTGAACACCTGACTTTAATTGGCCCACTCGGCATGAATTCCAGAACTTTTCAGGAATAACTAGAAAACCATAGCTCTTTTTCCATAGAGACCATTATCTATAAATATAGTTCAAACTTGGAGATGCAAGAGTCTCCGTGTGGAGAGAACTTAAGGGGGAAGCCAACTCAGTGGGGAAAAAGGTCAAGAGATGGGAGAGAGATGAGAAGAGATAGAGAGACAGGGAAAGAGAGAGAGGGAGAGAGAGAGAGAAACAGATATAGGGAAGAGGGGAGAGAGATGGAGGGAGAGAATTATGTAAGTAGCTGGACTCAACATGACTTTAATCAGCAACGCTCTTTTTTGGTTATGTAAGTCAATAATTTTTTGTTAGGTTGAGGTTGCCTGTCATTTGCTTTACTGAAAACACCCTGGGCTTAAATGGGACATGCGTGATGCCCTAGTCCATGCGAGCTGCTATGACAAAGATACCGTAGATTGGGAGGTTTAAACAACAAGCATTCATTTCTTGTTCTGGAGGCTGGGATGTCCAAAACCAAGGTGCCAGCAGATTCAGTGTCTGGTGAGGGTCCACTTCCCAGCTCATGGACGGTTGTCTTTTCACTGCCCCCTCACGTGGCAGAAGGGCCAAGGGAACTCTTTGGGATCTCGTTTATAAGGACACTAATCCCATTTATGAGGGGTCCACCTTCGTGATCTATTCACATACCAAAGGTGATTTCACCTCCTAAGGGCCCCACCTTCAAATACCATCACATTGGGGAATAGATTTCAACATATGAATTTTGTAGGGACACAAACCTTTAGTCCTGGTGTGTGGGAACAGCATGACCTTGGTCAGGTCTCTTCATCTCTGCACCTGTTACCTCATTGCTGACATAAGAAATACTTGATATTCAAGGTCTCTTCCTTTATGAATAATCATTTTTCTAATATTCATTGGGCACTTGCTATATGTGCAGTACTAGGCTAAGATATTTATGGCATTTGTTCCCCATAACAGTCTTACGGGGGTAGATACTGTTAATATCATTATCCCCATTTGACAGATTCATAAACCAAAGTACAGACAGGCAGGTGCTTCTCCCAAGGTTAGACAGTCAGGAAGTGACTTTGCTCAGATACGAGCACAGGGGTCTGCCCCACCAAAACTGTGCTCTAAACCATGACAGAACTTGTGTAGTGTTTGAATGAGAACAAACACTCCAGCAGATGGACAGCCTGTAGCAGAGTGAAGAGAGCCCTGGCGGGGAATCAGGAGACCCAGGTGTTGGTCTTAGCTCAGCCAGTCAGCTCTCATCGCTGAACAAGTCACCTCCCCTCCCAGGGCCTCATTTACTTTTCATTTGTTCAATGAGGGTGTTGGACTAGATGTTCTTGGAGATCCTGTCCATTTTGAACATTCTGTGATCAGTGACAGCAGATGTGAAATAGGTCATGTTGCTTGTCCTCTCCTGGCCATAGATGTGGGAGACCTGGTGTTCAGACCCTGGGCTACGGGGCTAAGAGCTGATCTCACGCAGACCATAGTTGGCAAAAGAGCAACTAGAAGGCAATTTATCTTGTGAACTTGCTTCTTTCAGAACCTAAGTCATTCAGACTTTCTCATGGCCTTTTCTTCAATTCAGGCCAATGGAGCATCCAGTTGCATAAATACTGCGATTGTTTTGGGGAAAGGAATGAAATCAGTCAGTGTTGTTGGTTGTGAGCAATGCTGGATTTCCTAAGTGAAAAGAGATTTATAGGAAGAATATGGGAAACCCACAGATCTAAGGGCAGCTGGGGAACAGGTCAGGGAAATTGGTAGGAGCTGGGGGAGCTCAGAGGAGCTCATGGTAGGAGCCCTAACTGTGGTTCCCAAGCAGCGGGTCTGGCAGGCACATTGGTCCTGTGATGACTACCTGCACCTCCTCTTTCCCCCACTCACCTGAGTCCTGGAGAGAGCAGCCAATCCGTCAGTTTGGGTCACAAGCCCACCCCTTGGCTGTACCACAGTAGGGGAAGGAAACCCTGTGGGGGGAGGGGCTCTGTTGCGGGAGGGTCTTGCAGGATGTGGTCCTCTCCAAGACAGGTGGGTCAGAGTGCTTCCTGAAAGGTAGTTAGGTTTCCTTACAGAAAAGGAATGACTCCTGGGCAGTCAAATAATAAACATCCTCTTTAAGGGTGTAAATCATAATGACAATTATACTTTTAAATACTCGGTGGCAAATGGAGAAATCTTCTTTTTAAAAAAATACAACAAAAATTGAAGAGCTTTTCTTTATTTCCTCTCTCCTTTCCTCTGTGCCTTTGCTTGTCCTTCCCATCCTCAAATATTTTCTTAAACATCCTTTATGTGCGTGGATATATTGCATCAAGCCTTTCCAGCCAGACTGCCTGCGTTTGAACCCCATCTCTGCCACTACTTCACTATGTAACTTTAGGAAACTTTTTTTTGATAGTTTATTTCTTCATTTATTTAATCTAATTTTTGTTCTAAAATAATTTCCCCCCAGATTCCCCATGTTTTTATTTGCATTCTTTGAAATTTAAAAATTAAGTTTAACTTGATATACTGAAATTATAGTGTAATATTTTTTATACCTGGAGCTTGCATCTTGGAAGAATATTAAATTTGTATATCAATTCTAATTGTTGGTCTAATGTGCTGGCTCATGCCTGTAATCCTAGCACTTTGGGAAGCCGAGGCGGGAGGATTACTTGAATTGAAGAGTTCCAGATCAGCCTGAGCAAGAGAGAAAGCCTGTCTCTACCAAAAATAGAAAATATTAGCTGGGCATGGTGGCACACACCTGTCCCAGTTACTCGAGAGGCTGAGGCAGGACGATGGCTTAAGCCCAGGAGTTTGAGGTTGCAGTGAGCTGCGATCGCACCACTGCACTCTACCTGGGGTGGCAGAGTGAGAATCTGTCTCAAAAAACAAACAAACAAACAAACAAAAACCAAAATTCAAATTGTGATTCAGTTAGTTGAATTTAACAAATTGTAAAACCAGATTTGAAAAATAATGAAAATTTATTATTTATAAACATTTTGCTTTATTTTTAATTTTGTATTATAATAACTACATAATAAAATTTTCCAACAATTGCAGTTCTGATAACCACTGTAATTTTTTATTGTATATATTTAAGGTATAAAAAATATTTTGATATGCATATTGAAATGATTACTACAGACAAGTAAAGTAACATGTTCCTCATCTCACATAGTTACTTTGTTTTGTTAAGAGTACCCAGAATCTACTCTCTTAGCAAATAGCCAATGTGCAACATATTATTATTTACTATAGTCTTCATGCTTCGCATTGGATCTCTAGACTTCATCCTACATAACTGCAACTTTGTACCCTTTGACCTATATATCCCAACCTTTCCACTCTCACAACAACTTTTCTATTCTCTGTTTCTATTTCTATATATTATCTCTCTTTTTTTTTTAAGACTCCACATATAAGTGAGATCATGTGGCATTTTTCTTTCTGTCTGGCTTATTTCACTTAGCACAACGTCCTCTGGCTTCATCCACGTCGTTGCAAATAGCAGACTTTCCTTCTTTTTAAAGACTGAATAATATTACATAGTGCCTGTATACCACATTTTTTTTATCCATTCATTTGTTGATGGACACTTAGGTTGTTTCCATATCTTGGCTATTGTGAATAATACTGCAATGAACATGGGAGTGCAGATATCTTTAAAAGGTGGTGATTTCATTTCCTTTGGGATATACCCAGAAGAGGGTTTCTGGTAGGTCTATTTTTAATTCTATGAAACCTTCCAACTGTTTTCCATCATGGCTGCACTAATCAACATTTCCACTGACAGAGTACAAGAGTTCCCTTTTCTCCACTCCCTCGTCAACACTTATTATCTTCTGACTTTTTGATAATGGTCATCCTAACAGGTGTGAGGTGATATCTCATTGTGATTTTGATTTGCATTTTCCTGAGATAATGTATTAAAACTTGCTGGGCCTCAGCTTTTTCACATGATGCATAGTAAATATTTTATTATATTGTTGTCATTATCACAAAACTACACAAAGAGTAAGATAGAAAGCTTTATCTTCTAGGAATGCATAATCTATGAAAGAAAATAAAATTGCACGGATGGGTGTTTTAGTTAGTTGCTGCCATAAAAGAACACCAGAAAAAAAATCACAGTGGCAGGCAAAACAAGCATGTATTGTTTTTTGTTTTGTTTTGTTTTGGTTTTTCTTTGCTCACACATAGGTTGGATTGGGTAGGGTTTGCCTGATCTAGGATTGTCTGGGCTTGGTTTTAAGCTACATTTGGAGTGCAAATATATTCTATGTGCCTCTCCTCCTCCTTGGACCAATACCTACCCTCAGGACATTCTTCTGGCAAAAGGCAGAAATGTAAGAGGACAGGCCCAGCTATGCAAGTACACTTCAAACATTTTCTTATAATAATATATTGCATTCTCTAACAATCTCATCGGCCAAAGCAAGTTACATGTTCAAGCCCAAAGCCAAGTACTCCTGGCCATGCTGAAAGTGTGGATATATGATATTACCACAAGAGAATAAACATTTGTGGCTGGTAATTCAACCTACATCATCTTTATTTAATACCAAATAGAAAGTCAGGGGTATTATAAGAGAGACTTATAATAGATAGAAATGTCAAAATAGTTAAAAAACAGAACAACTCACTTCTAATTGGTTGAGAGTCCAGGGAAATAGTATGGAAAAGGAAGTGATTGAGTTAAATTTTGCAAATGGGTTAAGAATTAGATATCCAGGTATTGGAAAAGAAAAGGAAAATCCAGGCAAAAAGAATAGTATCAACAAAGGCATGAAACTAGCAGTGTGTTCAGGAATAATAAGAAGCTTAATTTGACCAGGTTCATGGAAGAAAGTGACAGTTACCAGGAAAGGTTGGGACCAGAAAAGGCTCCAATCAATGTTTACTGACTGAAGAAGGCCTGTGGCTTGGAGAGACCAGGGGGCACCTTTTAGACATTCAGGAGCAAGTGACCATCAGTAACTTTTACCAGTGAGGGAAAACTCAACTGATGATCTGCACAGGCAAAATACAATGAGGCAACCGGTAAGACGGCAGCCCCTCAAGAGGAGAGGAATGTTATATGTTGCCCCCAGCAAGGCTGGCAACAACATTAACCATCTGGGCATGCAGCAGTGTGAGCACAGGCCTCAGAAAGAAAGAGTGATTGAGAAACCTATTTATTTTGCTTGCCCGGGAGAGGCCAGTGCCCTTCTCAGCTTAGAAGGAGGCATAGTCAAAAAAGTTCATTGATTTAATAGACGGAAGACGACGAGATTAGGTTATGTCTCGGTTGCACCATTTATTGACTGGGTGGCCTCCGACACATTATTTCACCTTTTCTGGACTTCAGTGTCCTTGCTCACAAAATAGGTGTTAATAACACCTATGGCTGTCATAATAAGTGAGTAAGACAATGTAATACAGAGTAACAAAGGTATCTGTGGGAGAAGACCATGGGTTAAGGAGAGGGGATTGAGGGAAGCAGTGCTCGTAGCAAGCTAAAGGAGGGAAAAGTGAGCTCAGCTGGAAGGAGAAGAAAATTGGGCCATCATCGGCTCCAATTTTCTTCTTATGTGCTTTTCTGTACTCGACAGTTTGAGCATCTAAAAACTACTTTCTCAGTTGAAGGTACAGTTTTTGATGTAAGATTCTCCCAACCAGACACACGTGAGACCTGGGTTCACACCAAAATGAGTGGGGAAAAGGCAGAGGAAATACATCAAGTGCGGATTGTGCTAGTGTCTGGACTTACTCTGGTTCTAGAGGTCAACATTCAGATGGCGGCATCCTGGTCCCCAAACTGCCCTGCAGGAGAATCGTTCCTGGATCCAACCGTTGTGGCATCAGGCCCCTGACGCCGGGATCACGTGATGAGATCCTAGCAGCAGTAGTTAGAACACTGGCTTTCTGATTCCCCAGCAGCCCTCACGTTGCAGAGGTTCCCTTGGCGAGCCAGTTCTGGGGTGCTCCTTTGGAGACATTCCTAATCATTCCCTTCCTTGAACTTACTCCCCTAGCCCTTCTCAAATACCCCTTCAAAAAAAATTGAAATTGCATTAGTTTTTTTGTTACCTACAATTAAGTCCTCATTGGCACATTGGAGTGGCCACATCTCTGAAGCCATTGAAGGCTCCCCTGTCTTCCTCAATTTTTCTCTCTAACTTTCAACAGCTTCCTGGACACTTTGGACCTCCTGCCATCACCGAATGGTTTTTCTACATGGTGGCTAATTTTATGTGTCAAGGTGACTGGGCCAACACATGGCCAGGTAGCTGGTAAAACTCCATTTCTGGCTGTGTCTGTGAGGGTGTTTACAGGTAGACTAGCATTTGCACTGGTGGGCTGAGTGAAGAGGACTGCCCTCCCCAGAGTGGCGGGTGTGATTTAATCTGCTGGGGGCCTGCATTGATCAAAAAGGTGGAGGGAGGTTGGATTCTCACTCTGCCTGACTGCTTGAGCTGGGCCATCAGTCTCCTACTCTCAGCACTCCTGGATTTCAGGCCTTCACACCCAGATTGGAATCCACACCTCTGGTTCTCCAGCTCTCAGGCCTCTGAGCTACACAATGAGCTTTCCTGGGTCTCCTACTTGCAGAGGGCAGACTGTGGGGCTTCTCAGCCTCTGTAATTGCATGAGCCAACACCTGGCAGTAACATCCCCACAGCTAGCGTGCGCTCTCTCTCTCTCTCTCTCTCTCTCTAATATAGCTATTGTCTGTCCTATTGGTTCTGTTTCTCTGAAGAACCCTGACTAATTGACTAATATACCCTGCCTCTTACTACATATTGTGGTCATATTTATATTCTCAAAAAGCAAATTATGAATCATATTTCTTATGCTTTCCAGTTTTAAAATAGCAGTGAGAGACAGTATGTCTTCTTCCTCCTCTTGGAGATCACCCTCCAAGCAACAAAGACTATGTGAAAAGAAAAGAAATCTTGATCTCTGATGAAGCCGGGAGACATCTGTAACCCTGAGCCACAATCCGCAGAGAAGAGCTGACAAATGCAGTGAAGGTCAAGTAAGGTCAAGTTGAGGGAAGTTGCAGGGAAAGGATCCTCACAGCTGCAAATACCAGAAGAACATGGCCAAACATATTTCCCTAAAGTACATGGCACGTCCAAGGGGCAAATCCAGAAAGCCCTTAGTTGGAGCAATGGAAACAGCTGTGCGGTTGATGTCAGGAGCTTCTGTGGCCCAGTTTGGCCTGAAGGAGAAGCATAGAAGACAGGAATGAATGAAAAATTCACATGGATGAAAAATTCACACGGATGAATCATAAGTCCAGGGAGCAGTCTGCATGTGAGACAGGGAAGACAAAATATAGGCCAGTGTTTTTTGCCTGAGCAAGTGGAAGGATGAAATGGCATTTACTGGGCTTTGAAACATCGGTGGAGATAAAAACCAGCTGGCTGAGGTCAAGAGAGAAGGAGAGGGAAAGAAGTACACCACGAGTTTTGCTGTGAAGGGAAGCTGAGCAATGCGGTAGCAGCAGCAAGAAGATGAGGAACATAAGCAATGTTAGTACATCAGTGTGCTCATGGTAACCATCTACAGGAGAGATATTGACAACGCAGGAGAAAAGAGAAAAATGTGAAAGAGATTTTCTGATGGAGGTGCAACGGGGTGGGATCCATTGCACAGAAGGATTGATTAGCCTTTTGGTAGGAGAATGTGCAGTTCATCCTTGACAACAGAAAGGCACACAGTATATGAGAGTAAATCTGATAGTTTCATGTATGTGATAGAAAGAGTATGTTGGAGTTCTCCTCTCTTTGTTTCTAAATTTTCAATAGAATAGAAAACATTATCATCTGAGAGTGAATTAGGGAAAGAGTTGTGGGAGGTTTGAGGAGAAAGAAGAAAATGCAAAATCATTGTTTATGAGGGTGGGAAAATGAAAGAGCTAAGAAAAATTTACGACGGTGGAGTGCTCCTACAGGGCTGATGTGAATTTAGTGGTCATAGGTTTAAGGTGAGCCCAGGCAGCATAGGTGTGTGTGTGTGTGTGTGTGTGCACTCACACATGTATTTTGTCAACACGTTCACTAAAAGTAGAACTACCATTTGATCCAGCAAGCCCACTACTAGGTATATATCCAAAGGAAACAAAGGCATTCTATAATAAAGACGTCTGCACTCAAATGTTTATACCAGCACAATTCACAACTGCAAAGATGTGGAAACAACCCAAGTGCCCATCAATACGTGAGTGGATTAATAAAATGTGGAATATGTATACCATGGAGTACTACTTGGCCACAAAAAACAGTGGTGATCTAGCACCTCTTGTACTACCCTGGATGGAGCTAGAGCCCATTCTTCAAAGCATGAAGTATCACAAGAATGGAAAAACAAACACCACATGTATTCACCACTATATTGGTACTAATTTATCAACACTTATGTGCAGAGATGGAAGTAACATTCATTTGGTGTCGGGCAGGTGGGATGAGAAGGAGGGCATCGGCAAATTCACACCTAATGGGTGTGGTGCACATTTTCTGGGGGATGGGCATGCTTGTAGCTCTGACTTGGGTGGTGCAAAGGCAATATATGTAACCAAAGCATTTGTAACCCCGTAATATTCTGAAATTAACAAATACTTTAGACAACCAAGAAAAATGCCAAGTCACTCAAAATGTCTTCGTCTTCTCTATGGCAATTTTTTGTGGTGGGAGCAATATTTATAAAATCTGTAAGAAAATACGTGATAAAAGGATTTTTTTCCCATTGTTGCTGTTGCTTGTGTATAAAGGCAGAAGACTGACACTTGAGCACTGGAGTGTATTTCCTGAGAAACTGCTTGAAGCAGCCACTAGAAGATGGCCTTCAGGATGAAAGTTGGAAGTATGGAAATAAGGCTCATGGAGAGTGTGGAATCTACCTAATATGGGACCAAGACTAAAATAAACTTAAAGATTATGATTGCAGAACAATGCTTTATAAGTTCTCCCAATGTAGATTGGGAGGAATTAAGGAAATTAATTAATTAAGGAAATAAATAAATTAATAAATAAATAATAATTAAGGAAAACTTGAAGAAGAAGAGGAAAAATGGTAAAGATGCTGGTACATATTCTGCCTTCCTGATTTTTCATAGCCAGAGGTCAAACATCATGCAAAGATGATAAACCATGTCATAGAGATATTTAAATGTATAATAACCAGCTAGAATTGGGTGGCAGTGAAATGGAAAGGGTATGCAAGGAAGGGAAAATATGCTAACCTTGTCATAGTTCGTATATTAATAGTAGGGAGTTGGCAGACTCAGGCTAGAGAACAGAGGAGAAAGTATCCAAGGTAATAATAGTTATGAAGACAACCATAATAGTTATGAAGAATGATAATAAAAAAATCAAATCTTCCAAAATATTAGCAGAAAATGTTCCCACACAGTTAAAAAAAAAGAAAAGAAAAGGGAAATCAGGCTTTTTAATGAGAGATTTAAGAAGCTTAAAAGATAAAAAGAAAGAATAATATTAAATATGGCTGTTTGGAGATGGCAGATGCCTGGTGTTTTCTTTCATGTAGAAGGAGCCCAGTTAGTTCCCCCACTTCTGGCTTCTCTCTGCCTCTTTAGGCACTCTGCCCTAGGGAAGGTGAAGTGATTTATCTATTTGGTAAGTTTAGAAAAAGTAAAGTTATCATGCTCAACTCAGCTCGTCCCATTTCTCCTGGAGCGTGAGCTGCCCTTAGGGCGAATGAGTTCTAAGCCGCTCCTCCAGGCTGCGAGTCTTGTATGCGGACAGGCTGGAGACACACCAGCAGGGGCTCATGTCGGAGCGGGCAAAGCAGGCAAGTCCCTTCAGTTCTGGACTGCAGTATTATACAGATCACTTGCACCACTTGCCCACCAATACAACTCGTGTATTCCAACCCAGTCTTTATTAATAATAAAAGTAATATTTCAGCCCATATTCTTGTCTCCCAAATTATTTAGTGCACAGGTGTGGGGGAAAGAGATCCTTTGCTGGACCCTATCGTAAGACACTAACAATAATGAGTGGGGTTTTTTTGAGGAGCCCGATTCAATGAGTGGGCATGTGTACAGTCTTAGAACAGGTTCTGGTACGTGGCAGGCACTTCAGACGTGCAGTTAAACGACCAAGTGGCAGAATTTTAGAATTTCAGAGGAAAATGGCAGCTGGTCTGGCTCTAACGTGGCTGAAACTGAGGGACCAGAAATGCAGGAGCTGCCGAGCAGCCCTGTTCCGTCATGTGCTCAGGGCAAAGAGACGGCTGCTCTCCCGACAGGAAGGAATGACCCAGGTAACACAGAGTTCAGTAGGGATGAGAGTCGCTGGGGCACATGGGAGACTGAGTGGTGATCATCCCATTTCCTCTTGGCTGCCCAATTTCTGGTTCCAGAACTTTATGGGGCTCTGCAGGGTCCTACTCCCTTGGATTCTGTGAGACACCCTGTATATTCCTAATAAACCTCCCCCCTCCTTCCCCTTTTAATTGTCCTTGCTTAAGCTCTTCGAAGAGGGCTGTTCTTACACGCAGTTGAGAGACTCTTGCCTAAGACTCGAGATGCTGAAGTCCAGAGCAGCCGGAGGACGCTTTCTTAGTTCACAAATTTTTGAGAATTTTGAGTCTGGGCAAACAGCCAGAATGCTCTGCAGGTAGAGCCAGGGCACTTTCATGGCAAGAAAATAACCACTGGGTTTTTCTCAGACTATAGTAGGGGGGTTTGTAAGCCAAACTATCATGGGGAGACCATCAGACTTGGAGACAAGCCATAAGCAGCTAGGAATATTTAAAACAAAACAAAACAAAAACCCAAAAATGCAGAGGCTAATATAAAGCAGTTAAAATCCCAAACTTCCCACCTCATGAATCATCGGCAAAGTGCAGAGCTCCCGAATGCTAACCAGTTGGAGACTACATTAATTCTACTCTATAATTCTCTAAAATTTACCAGTTTCACAGATGGAGTCCAAAAACGAAATAACAGCCTGCATCATTCCAATTCCAGTTCTCATTTGCCTGTGCCCTGCTTTTCCCGGGAGCCCAGTGACGGATCGCAGACCTTTGGTTTCCGTGGGCTTAAATGAGTAGGTACAGAAAGCGAGCGTTCTGGGCTGGAGGAAACCACGAAGCCAGGAACGGCATGGGAGAACATTTCACTGCACATACTGGGACTAAGATGAGCTTCTGCACGGGCGTGGGGGTAGGGGAGGGTAAATAATTCCAGTTAATAAATAGATCTAAACTCTTGATGAATAAAGTGAGGCTGTAGCCTCAGCACTCACACCAGCGTCTGGCACATAGCAGAGGTACAACAAATATTTGTTGAATATTGAATGAAGCCTGTTGAATCTTTTTATTTGTTCTTGTATTATATGTTTCTCTCTTTGTTAGCATTTACTGCAGTGATGTGTTTATTTACCTAAGTATTTATTTGCCGATGCCCATCTTTCCAACTAGAGACGATGTGAGAGTGAAGGGACAGTGTTCAGTCCAAACTGTTACTGCTGGTATAACAAAATACCTAAGACTGAGCAGTTTATAAACAGTAGAAATTCATTTCTTAGAGTTCCGGAGGCTGGGAAGTCCAAAATCAAGGCGCTGGCGGGTTTGGTGTCTGGGGAGGGCCTGGTCTCTGGTTCCAAGATGATGCCTTGTGGCCGAGTACTCTGGAAGTGATGAGCACGGTGGCCTCACGTGGCAGAAGGGCAGAGGGGCGCAGTCAGCTTCTCCAGCCTTTTCAGAAGGTCACTAATCACACTCATAAGGGCAAAGCTCTCATGGCCTAGTCACTTCCTAAAGGCCTCCCCTCTTCATACTGTTGCACTGGGGCTTAAGTTTCAACATAAATTTTGGAGGAGACGTAAACATCCAAACCATAGCAGACCATGTTGACATCTGCTCATGAGTTTTTCCCAAGCACCTAGCACAGTGTTTGTATATTGTCTGATCTTAATAAACATTTGCTGGATGAATTAATGTTGTCTTGATTTACAAAGTGTTTGCCTGGCAACTGCTGGACTCAGAAGGCTGAGTGTTTAATTTGGAAGGAGGTCAGTGTCCCTGCCTATGGCTATTTGAATGATCTCTTGGCAAGGCAGTGAGTTTTCTCTCTTCTCCCCTGCTCAGTTGCTAAGGGATTGGCACCTTAGCATTTGGCCTCTTCTTTCTCTTCTGCTTGGAATTAAAGACTTGATCTTTATCAAATGAGGGTCTGCCAAAAGTAAAAGTAGCAAGCCCAACCATCTGTTGCTTCAACAAGAGGAGATTTATTGTGCAGGATGAAATTGATAAGTATTATGGCAGGAACACTACACAAGTCATCTGCAGGTGATGCCATCTCAAGTGCTCTCTGGGCTCTGTGGACCTTCCCTTTTGCTGTCTCCTTTGCATGGCCAACTGGGTCTGTGCTCAAATCTGTGCAGTGAAGCTGGGAAATGAAAGGAAAGGAAATGAAAGGCTGGGATTCTTCACTCAAGGAGCTCGCAGCACCCAGACCTAGCAATGGGCTGGTTCCTTTGGAGACTCAGCTGAGGTTTGGGCTGTAGTAGGGCAGGGTTCTCTGCTTTCCCCTCCACCTTTTTTCTTGCTCTCATTCTTCACTCCTGATCAAGAGGAGGGGACCTTTTAGCACAGTAAGATATCGAATTCGTGCTCTGAAAGGCAATGGGCATCAGCAAGAGAGAGGCTTTGTGTCTTCTTGGGCATGTTCTGCTTCTTGATGGGACTTGATGATGCAGATTGAAGGGTGACAGCTGGGATGGACCTTTCTGGCCTGAACAGAAAGGATCATGTCAGAATGAAATGGGAATCACTGGGGGAAAGTGGTAAAAAAAAAAAGTAGGAGGGAGATTATGAGATTTTCGACTTCCAGGTGATCATGAAGACGAGAGTTGACACTGATTGGAAGGTGACTTACTTCACCTGAACTTCTTCATTTGTAAGTAGCAGAAACTTAATTCCAAAAAGCTTAGGAAAGAAAAAAAGAGAGGGATTTATTGACACATTACTGAAAAGTTCCTGTAGCAAAGAAAGCATTCAGGCTTGGCTGGATCCAGGTGCTTGGGGAAGACTGCCAGGAATCAGTCTTTGTCTCTTGGTTCTGCTTTATTCTAGAAAGGCTTCATTCTCGGGGAGATTTTCTCCACAAGGTGGACAGCAAGGCTGTTGGCAGTTTGAGACTGACATCATAAAGTTGCCAGATTTAGTATCTAAAAATATAGGAGGCCCAGTTAAATTGAGTTTCTTAATTAATACCCTTTTTAGTATAAGTGTCCCAAGTAGTATTTGTAGTATGGCCAAATACTAACTGGGACGTATTTGTACTAACAGGCGTCTTAGGCAGTCTGTATTTGATCTGGAAACCCTCTCACACAGACTGTCCTTGAAGTGGTTCTGATAGGCCAGCTTGGGTCACGTGCCCTTCCCTGTGTTTGGGAAGTTGAGTCCATGTAATTGAAGATCCCAGGGGAAGACCCAGTTCAGCCAATCAGCGAATCTCTGTTAGACACTGCTCTGTGCAGGCTCCGTGCTAGGAGATTCAGCTGTGAATGAGGAAGAGAGGAGCCTGGCAGTGAGGGGCTTTCTTTCTAGTCCGGGGATGGGGTGGGCAGACAGTGAACACATACACTTATAAATAAATAGGATAACTTCATGTGCTGATAAGTGCTCTGAAGAAGATAAAATAGGGTATTTAGAAAATGTCTGGACTATTGTGTGTGGGTTGAATTGTGTCCCCTCCAAAAAGATATGCTGAAGTTCTAATCCTTGGTACATAGGCATGTGAATTTATTTGGAATTAAGGTCTTTGCAGATGTGATCAAGTTAAAATGAGGTCACAGTGTATCAGAGTGTGCCCTAATCCTAGGAGTGGTGTCCTTAAGGAGGAAATTTGACACAGGCGCAGAGAGGAAAATGCCATGTGAAGCCACATGTGGGGAAGGCTGTGGCATGCGGGAGGCAGAGCTTGGAGTGATGCATCCACAAGTCAAGGAAGGCCAAGGACAGCTGGCAACTGCCAAAGGTGAGGAAAGAGGCCTGGAACAGATTCTTCCTTAGACCCTGCAGAGAAACGTGGCCTTGCTGACACCTTGATTTTGAATTTCTGTCCTCCTGACCTGTGAGAGAACAAACCTCTGTTGTTTTAAGTCACCTGGTTTGTGGTCATTTGTGTTCACAGCCCTGGGAAACTAATACTGGCACAGAAGGGTGGACTGGGTGGTCAAGGAAGACCTCTCTGAGGAAGCAGCACTGGGTTGAGACCTAAAGGACCACGCAGGTACAGCTGTGGGAACATCTGGAGAAAGAACACTTAACGGAGAAGGAAGAGTAAGTGCAGAGCGCTGGGGACAGGCATGGCGGCATTGGGGCCAGTTTGGTGTGAGCGTAGAGGACGCAGAACGGCCGAGGGGAGGGGTGCCCGCCGCAGGGTAGGCAGGTTCCTGGGGGCAGACAGACCTTTCCAAATGGCTCCGGCACAGCAAAAGCTGGATTTGCATTCTAGCTCTGCTATTTCCTCATGGTGTGAGCTTGTTTCTCAACTTCTTCGAATATGGATTTGAATTTCTTTGAATATCAAATGTCTGTCTGTGGAAATGCTTTTGAATCCATCAAATGCTATCTCGCAGGCCTTCTTGGTTTGCCATTTCTATGACCTTGGATTTCCTATAAAATTTGATTCCCATCCTAAACCCACTTGGATTTTCACTGCCTTTAGTGATCATTTGCAATCTGTCTTGGCCATAACTCCTAAAATGCTTTTGCCTTACAGACCGGTGTTCTGCCCATGTCATGTGCTCTTGGCCTCCAACAAGGTCCTTGTCCGCTCCTGGTTTTGCTTTTACTGTCCCCTTCTGGGTGCTTGGTGGCTTGTGGCTCTGAGCCTGGCTCCATACAGTAGTAATTTGGGGTTGTGAGTTGGCCTTGAGCAGGAACAAACTTTTACTGAGACAGCCACAGTTCTCTTAGGGCTGAATAGCTTGCAATTGCATGAAAAGCTAGCATTAGGAGATTCAGTGTGTGGTGTAAAATATTAGATTCAATGTGACTTGCATGAATGAAGTTGATCCTGTGACCTTGCCCTTATAACCATGATAATGTAGCCAACTGGCCCAGATTCACGGAACTAACACTTCTCTGGTGTTGAATAAGAATAGATTTTCCTTAAGCCAGTGTTGCTCCGACTTTCGCGAGCATCAGAATGACCTGGAGGGCTTGTTATAGCATAGATTGCTGTTGCTCACCCTGAGAATTCTGATTCTGTAGGTCTGTGGTGGGGCCCGAAAATTGCATCTCTAACAAGTTCCCGGGTGATGTTGATGCTGCTGGTCCGGGCACCATACTTTGAGAACCACACTTCTTTCTGCACGAACGCAGAAAGAAGATGAATATCAGAAAACCATCAAAACCCAGAGGGGGATGAAAATAGGTTGAACGTGAAAGTCTCCTGGAAAATGCTCCCTTCTTTGTCAGGAAATAAGTCCTGATTAGCAAACGCATGTACCCAAGTCCTTGAGAAGCTTATAATGTAGGAGAGAGAATGGAGAGAAGAATTAAGGATGACTCTGGACAAGACAAGGTTTGGACCAAAGAGGTGAGAAGAGATGGGCAAAGGCATTTCAAGTGCTGGGAGCAGAGTGGGTGGAGATGTGGAGACAGAGAAGCACGAAGGACCATTGGCATGTCCTTCATTTTGGTTAGAACAGCAGGTTCCACACATTTCGACCGCAGGCCACAGTAAGACAAACATTTTACATTGTGTACTCAGCTCAGTACACATTTTCTATTATGCTTGTGTGTGTATACATTTATAACTCGCTGCCACAGACCTTCATGAAGCATTTGCCCTTATGTATGCAGCATGCCCTGAATCTTCTCTTCCACTCCCTGGAGTTCTGTGGAATACAGAATATGGTTTCATCTCATGTAGTATGGAGAGGCAGTGTAGGGGGGCATTTAGGCTTCTGACGCAGGCTGTCTGGATTTAAGCCTGAAGTAACCAGCTTGGGCAACTTATTAGACCTCCCCCAGCCCCTTTGCCTTCACCTGTAAAGCACAGATGGCAACAGCACCTATTCCCCAGGGACAGTGTGAGAGGTATGTGAGTCTGTGTAAGGTGTTTAGAACAGAGCATGCTGTGTAGTTCAGCAATATGAGCATTTGCTCTTTTGCTATAAATTTCATTAAAAATTGCTGGTTATCACTCAGTTGATTTCAGGACCTTCTTAATGGGATGCCACCTGCAGCTGGAAGAATTAGAACCCAGGTGTGTAAGTGGTAAAGCAGCTGGGTGGAGGTGGTGGTTTGGACCCACAAAAGGGAGGGTCTCGAATGCCAGAGCAGGGACCCTGGACTTTGATCACCGGGTAGCCAGGAGCCATGAAAGGTTTTATTTGGACACAGCGGTGCAATCAAAGCTGCATTGAGGATCATTCATCCAGCAGCAGAGCGAAAGACAGGTGGGAGGGAAGACGCCCTGAGGGGCAGAGTGGAGACAGACTGTGGTCCAGGCCCGATGCGATGTGGGGACCCTTGTGTGCCCACAGGAAGGTGGAGGAGGGGAAGGAACTTGAGCACCAGAGGCCAGGTTGAGAGGATCCGCCACCAAAGCTAAATGGCTCCTTCGGATGGGCAAGCAAGGCAGTGCTCTGTGGTGTCCCTGTCCATTCGAAGAACCGTATCTCCCTGTCACCCCGACTGAGAGAAACACCAGTGCAGGCATTATCCTGCAAGGGTGTAGGTAGCGTGGGAAGGAAGCCTAATGCTAAAAAGAGTTCTTTTTGGCCCTTCTAGAGGCCTAATCTTGAGTCCACTCCTCTGCAGGTCCTTGGAACTGGCAGCAGTTGTTAATATGAGTTAAAATTCCCCAAAGGCCCAAGAAAGTAACTGAAATTTCCCTGCATGCTGAAGAATGGTCCTCAGAGAGGAAAGCAGTATCTGTGACCAAATCTTCACAAAAGATCTGCAGCCTGAATTCGAGTTGCTAATAAGATCCTTGTTTATAACGTAAGATTCTTTCAGAGACTTGGTGCGGGTAGGGAACTCAGTGAGTGAGTGGGGAGCGGGGTTGACAATAAGAAAGTCGGTAATTAATCTTCTCCAAGGCTTAATCGCATCCTGACAATTTAGATCTTGGTATGAGTTCAAGTTCAAGTTTTCAGGAGCCCGTGATGTGGCAGGGTGCAGCAAACCCTGAACTTAAGCAGAGCAAACATAATGCATTAGCCCAAGTCAGCTGTGCTCTGCGTACTCCACAGTGGTTTTCTCAGATGCTGCTGGAAGCTTGCAGGTGGCTGCAGGATGGTCCAGAGGGCATGGTGCTGGCCTCTCAGAGCTCCCTGCCCCGCAGCACTCTAACCAGTGAAGACAACTCCCATGTCGCCTCCTGGAGGTCTGCTTATCTGGTGTCTTGTTGGCACTGACTTCACCCTGGATGGCCGTAAAAACAGCAAAGATTGAATGCTTGCTTTGGACCTGGTTCTGTTCTAACTTATTTACTATGGTATCTTGTTTATGGCCCATGACAATCCTATGCACTATGTTCTCTTGTTTCATTCTATTCGAAGGATGGGAAACTGAGGCACACACGATCTATGCTATTGCATTCATGTGGTTTCCCCAATTGTTAACAGTCTTTATCATTCCATGTCTGTGCCCATATCCCTGTCTCTGTCTCTGTATCTACCCAGTAGTTTTGTCATTCTACTAAATACATCTATCACACTGTCTGTATGAATCTATCTGTCCACCTATCTATTTCTGAATTATTTGACAGCAATTTGTAGGCTGGATGCTCCTTCACCTCAAATACTTCGGTGTGCATTTCCTTGAAACAAAGATATTCTCTTATAATAACTACAGTACAATGATCAAAATCAGGAAAGTAACATTGATTTAGTGATACCTAATCTACAAACCTTATTCAGATTTCACCAATTGTTGTAAAAATGAACTTTACAGCCCAAAAACATATTTTTTCCCTGATCTAGAATCCCATCCGGAATCATGTGGTATATTATCTTTTTAGTGCTTTTTTAATCTGGAATGATTGTTCACTCTCTGTCAGTCATGACATTATAATTATTGAAGAGCACAGGCCAGTTGTTTGTAGAACATCTCCCGATTTGAGTTTGTTTGATGTTTTCTCATGATTAGATTCAGGTTATAAATTTTTGGCAGGAATACCACAAAAGGGATGCTGTGTCCTTCCCAGGGTGTGACACTGGGAGGCACATGATGTCGGTCTGTCCCATTAATGGAGAGAGACTTATTTCTTCATGGCTCAGTTTCATTTATTTTTTTTTCCCCCTTGGGACAACAGGCAGCAACAGCAGAAATGGACAGGTTTGCAATTAGCCATTGCTAATCATTCCAAGATCACTTTGAATTTTTTAAAATGTTACTTCCAGTTCATAACTTGAACATAGCCTGAAGCTTTTCAATTTTTTTTACCTTCTGATGTGAGGTAATCACAACCAGACTTTTAGGGGATTTGCTCTGCTAGCCTAAGGAGCAGACGGTAAGAATCAAATGACTTCGTCAATGAAGGGGTGGCTTGTAGCCGTGATGCGTGATAGAAACCCAAGGGGCTCTGCTTGTCATGAGGATTATTTTCTTCCATTTCACTGGGAGAAGGGATTTCAGGTGGTACACTAATTAATTGTATGTATCGACTTGACTGCATCAGGGGCTGCTCAGATATATGGTGAAAGATTATTTCATTATTTCTGGATGTGTCTGTGAGGGTCCCGGTTCTCAGGTCTTCAGACTAAGACTGGAATCTATACCTAAATCTGAGAGTTTTTCCAGCTCTAAGGTCTTGGCACCATACCTAGATCAGGCGTCCTCAAACTACGGCCCGCGGGCCACATGCAAATGTTTTTGCCAGTTTGTTTGTTTTACTTCAAAATAAGATATGTGCAGTGTACATAGGAATTTGTTCATAGTTTTTTTAAAAAGCTATAGTCTAGCCCTGCAATGGTCTGAGGGACAGTGAAATGGCCCTGTTTAAAAAGTTTGAGGACCCCTGACCTAGATCAATCGCATGTGTGTGATTGATATCTCTCTTCTCTGGCGAACCCTGACCAATGCAGGTGGGAACTAGGACCCCTCCCCTCCCGCGGAGAATTGCTCAGGGCCCTGCACCCCAGCGGGAGAATCTCTTTCCTTTCTTTCCCCTGGATCTCTTGCTCACCTTTCCTTCTGCCTAGGATCCTGGAAATTCTGGATCTTCCAGGAAGAATTCTCAGAGTCTGGCCTTGCTTCATCTCTGCCAACTGCCAACCTGAGTCTAGCAAGTTTTTCCACCTTGCTGTTTGTACCCATGTCCAGGCTGTTAATATATACGCATGCCCTGTGTGCTGCTGGCCTCTGAGAGCCAGAAGGCATGGAAATATCAACTTCTGTTCATGCAGAGGATTTGCTATTAACTCTGATGTTTCATTTTTAAAAACTTCGTTCACAGAAACTGACAAGATTTTTACAGCTTTATCTAGCTTATCAACCTGATTCAAGTATCTTAGAGGTTATTTTTATCCTTTCTCATACTATACTTACAGGATTGTTTTAAGTAGATTTTTCTCTGATTAAAAATAAATCATTCTCCTGCTGGAATATTTGGAAAGATCAGAAAAATATAAAGAAGAAAAGAATTCCTCAAATTTTAACGGGCTGAAGCATTTATTCTCAACCTTTTGGGATATATGATTCTAGTCTTTTTTCCTTTGGTACCTTTTTTTTTTTTACAGATTTAGAATATTCGGTATTTACAATTTTGATTTTTGTCTTTTCTTCTCAATTAAGTAATTCTGTTCCCATTTCAAGGTCTTGTTCAATTCTCTGCTTATCTTTGAAATTGCCTGCTGGTTCCAAGCAGAACAGAAGATAAGCATTAACCTGATCCCACCCAAGATTGGACAGAAGCTTGCTTGTGGGTTCATAAATGGAGCAATGGAAGGTAGAACACCAGAGAATAGACACTTTAGGATGAGACATGTTTGTGTTAATGTCCCTATAACTCTTACTCATTTTATGATGCCAGGAAAAATCTCTTAAATGCTCTAGGTCCCAGTTTCTTCCATTGTAAAATAAGGATAATGATACCTACCTCTGCAAATATTGTGTAGATTAAAAGACACAAGGTAACTTTTCCCTATTCAGTATAATACTGGCTGTGGTTTGTCATATATGGCTTTTATAATCTTGAGATATATTCCTTCTATGCCTAATTTATTGAGGGTTAAGTCATTTTATCAAAAAGACACCTGCATGTGAATGTTTATTGCAGCACAATTAACAATTGCAAAGATGTGGAATCAACTCCATCAATCAAGTGCCCATCAATTCGTGAGTGGATTAACAAAATGTGGTACATGTATACTATGGAATAATATGCAGCCATGCAAAAGGATGAATTAAGGCCTTTTTGGATGGAATGCAACAATTTGGATGGAACTGGAGACCATTGTTTTAAGCAAAGTAGCTAAAGAATGAGAAAGCAAATACCACATATACTCACTATTAAATTGGAACTAACCGATGAGCACACAAGTGCACAGAGGGAAGTAAAACTCAGTGTAAATCAAGCCGTGGGAGGAGTGAGGATGGGTTGGGCAAAAACCTACCTAATGGGTATAATTAACACTATCTGGGTGATGGGCACACTTATAACCCTGACTTAAGCATGACAGAATTGACACATGTAACCAAAAATATTGGTACCACTGTAATACTTTGAAATAATAATTTAAAAGGAGGAAATACCTTTAAAAAAGATACAAAGCAAGTAACTTCCTCAGCCTCATAGTGCATGCTTAATTAATGGTAGATTAATAATTTTTCTTATCTGTATAAAACACCTGGTTTTTTCCTACCAGGGACCCATTCCTCTTTTTATTATTATAGTGTCTTTTTAAATTTTTTTTTATTTCAGGAAATTATGGGGGCACAAACATTTTGGTTACATGTTATGACTTTGCCACACCCCAACCATGATTTGAGATGTGCCCTTCCCCCCCTACAAAGCTTGCCGTGTCCATTAGTTGTGAGTTTACCCACCCCCAATCCCCTTACCCTCAAAGAATATTACTACTGTGTGAGCACCTTAGTGTTAATCTGTCAGAGCCAGTTTGATGCTGAGTACCTGTGGTGCCTATTCTTCCTTTCTTGTGATACTTCATTTTGGAGGATAGCCTCAAGCTCTATCCAGGAAAATATAAGAGGTGCTAGATCACCACCGTTTTTTATAATTGAGTAGTACTCCATGGTATACATATATCATATTTTATTAATCCACTCATGGATTGATGGGCACTTGGGTTATTTCCACATCCTTGCTATAGCAAATTATGCTGCCATAAACATTCGAGTGCAAATGTCTTTATTGTAGAATGACTTTTGTTCTTTTGGGTAGATGCCTAATACTTCTATTGCTGGATCAAATGGTAGTTCTACTTGTAGCTATTTGAGGTATCTCCAAATTCTTTTCCACAGAGGTTGCACTAATTTGCAGTCCCACCATCAGTGTAAGACTGTTCCTATCTTTCCACATTCTCACCAGCATTTGTTGCTTTGGGATTTTTTGATAAAGACCAATATTGCTGAAGTTAGGTGATATCTCATTGTGGCTTTGATTTACATTTCCCTAATAATTAGAGATGTTGAGCATTTTTTGATATGTTTGCTGGCCAGTATTCTGTCTTCTTTTGCAATCATAGCAGGTACAAAACTAAATAAATGGGACCTGATCAAATTAAAAAGCTTTTGTACAGCCAAGGAAACTATCATTGGAGCAAATAGACAACCTGCAGAATGGGAGAAAATATTTGCTCTCTACACATCTGATAAAGGGCTGATAACAAGAATCTATCTAGAACTCAAAAAAATCAACAAGAAATAGTCAAACAACCCCATCAATAAATGGGTGAAGGACAGGAACAGAAACTTTTCAAAACAAGATATTACAGTGTCTTGGTATTCCTCTTGGAAAGCACTCCCAGCCCACTCAGCCAGATAGAACTAACTTCACCCCTCACTCCAGAGAAGGGTACATGACCCAAGCTTGGCCACCCACACTGTGACCTCCCTTTGACAACAATTGGTTCAGGATGGACAGGTGACCCAATCTGGGAATCAATGAGATACAATTATAGAACTTCTCTTGTGACTTCTGGCAAAGGGAAGCTCTCTTTCCACTCGCCTTGAAACTGGGATCATGCAGGCCTGTAGGAGCTTCTGGCCTCCATCCTCACTTGGCTGAAAATTAAGCCAATACAATGGAAAGCAGAGCTGAGTGACAGAGAGAGACTGATTCTTCCCAACCAACTGATGCTGTCTGACCAGCTAGGTCTAGCCTAGCTTAAAGCTAAATATACATCTTTTCCTTTGAATGAGACACAAACCACCACTCTCCACCCACTTTTAAAAGCTGGCTTGAGTTGGCTTCTGACATTTGATCAAAAGAGATTTATTTGATCAAGATACTTTTCTAGCCTCTTCTTTTACAAAAATTAAAGGTTTTGAGAATCCTTATTCAGAGCAGATTTACCTATGTCAAGAATGGTCCATTCAGGAGCCCATCAGGGACAACTGGTCACCATCCACCTGGCGCATGTTTCAGCCTGGAGCTGGAAGCGCATCTTCACTCACCAAGTGGGGAGAAGCACACGGGGTGCTTGATGAAGCACAATGCAGTTATCATCAGCTGTCCTGACAGCGTGGTCTCAAGGCTTGAGGTAGCAAAGGCTGATGAAGATCTATATACAGTTTAACTTCTCGACTGACTAGTCATTCCTAACTAGTATTGAAGGAATCTTTTTACTCTTCCTTCTATATACTCCTTCAATCCTCAATCTTTCTCTCCTCTCTTTCTCTTTCTATCTGTCTCTCTCCCTCTCATTTTAAGGAAACCCACATCATGATGCTCTTCTGTTTATTATAGTAAGAATATTTAATGTTTAATTTAATATTTAATTTTATTATAGTAAGAATATTTAATGTTAAATCTGGCCTTTTAACACATTTCAAAGTGGGCTATATAGTATTGTTAGCTATAGACTCAAGGTACAGCAGAACTCTAGAACTTTCTCATCTAGCATAATTGAAAACTTATATGTGTTGAATAGCAATTCCTCATTTCCCTCTTCTTCTAGCCTCTGTCAACCAGCATTCCACTCTCCCCACTATGAGTTTGACTACTTTAGATACCTCATATAAATAGAAGCATACAATATTTGTTCTTCTGTGATGGGCTTATTTCCTTTAGCATGTCTTCCAGGTTCATCCATGTTGTTGCACATTGCATGATTTCTTTCTCTTTTAAGGCTGAATAATATTCCATTGTATGTGTATATAAATATACCATATTTTCTTTATCCATTCATCCATCAGTGAGCATTTGGGTTGTGTTCATACCTTGGCTATTGTGAATAATTGTGCAATAAACATGGAAGTGCAAGTATCTCTTTGAAAATCTGCATTCAATTCCTTTGTGTAAATATCCAGCAATGGAATTGCTTAATTATATGGTCATTCTATTTTTAATTTTTTAAGAAACCTCTATGCTATTTTCCATAGCAGCTGCAACATTTTGCATTCCCACCAGTATGCAAGGGTTCTAATTATTCCACATTCTCGCCAACACTCTTTACCTTTTGCCTTTTTGTTTTTCTATAATGGCCATCTTAACAGGTGTGAGGTGGTATCTCATGTGGTTTTGATTTGCATTTCTCTGATGGTTAGTGATGTCCAGCATCTTTTCACATACCTGCTGGCCATTTGTATGTCTTTTGGGAAATGTCTATTCAAGTTCTTTGCTCATTTTTAATCGGTTTATTTATTTGTTCTTGCTATTGAGTTGTAGGTGTTCCTTACGTATTTTGGAAATTAACCCTTTATCAGATATATAGTTTATTAAATATCTTCTCCTATTCTGTAGGTTGTCTTTTATTTTATTAATTGTTTCTTTTGTTTTTTAGTTTTGATGTAGTTCCATTTGTTGATTGTGCTTTTGTTTCCTGTTCCTTGGTGGCATATTCAAAAAATCATTGCCAAGACTAATGTCATAAAGCTTTTTCCCTATGTTTTCTTTTAGGAGTTTTGAAGTTTCAGTTCTTATTTTAAGTCTTTAATCCATTTCAAGTTGACTTTTTTTGTGTGGTATAAGAAAAGGGTATAATTTCATTATTTTGCATGTGGATATCCAGTTTTCCTAACAGCAATTTTTGAAGAGACTATCCTTTCCTCATTGTATATTCTTAGGACATTTATTAAAGATAAATTGACCATATGTGCATGAATTCATTTCTGGCTGTCTATTCTATTGAACTGGTCATTCTTCTGTCTTTAAGACCAGCCACCATGACCAAGTGGGACTTATCCCTGGAATGCAAGGATGGTTCAACATACAAAAATCAATTAATGTGATACACACCACATTAACAGAATGAAGGGTACAAATGACATGATCATCTCTATAGATAGAGAAAAAGCTTTTGACTAAATTCAACACTGCTTCATGATGAAAACCTTTGACAAACTAGGATGAGAAGGAATTTAACTCACCATGATAAACACCATATATGAAAATCCCATAGCTAACAACAGACTCAATGGTTAAAAACTGAAAGCTTTTTCTCTAAGACAGGGAACAAGGCAATGAGTCCCATTCAAGTGATTTCTACTCAATATAGTATTGGAAATCCTGGACAGACAAATGAGGCAAGAAATAGAAATAAAAGACATCCGAATTGGAAAGGAAGAAGTAAAATTACCTCTATTTGCAGGTGACATGATTTCATATGTAGAAAACCCTAGAGACTTCTTACATACTCTCACACACACACACACACACACACACACACACACACACACGAACTAATAAGCAAATTCAGTAAAATTACAGGATACAAAATCAACATACAAAAAATCAGTTGTGTTTCTATGCTCTAACAACGTACTATCCACAAAGGAAATTAAGAAAACAATCCCATTTATGATGGCATCAAAAAGAATTAAATACTTAGTCAAATAAACTTAACTAAAGAAGTGAAAGACTTGCACACTGAAAACTATAACACATTGATGAAAGAAATTAAAGAAGACACAAATAAATGTAAAGATATTCTATGTTTATGGATTGGAAGGCTTAATATTATTAAAATGTCCATACTACCCAAAGCAATCTACAGATTCAATGCAATACTTATCAAAATCCTATGACATTGTTTATAAAAATATAAAAACCAATTTTAAAATTCATGTAAATTTGGAACCACAAAGGACCACACATAGCTGAGACAATCTTGAGAAAGAAAAACAAAGCTGGAGGCATTAAACTTCCTGATTTAAATATATATCACAAAGCTACAGGAATTAAAACTGTTTCATTTTTAATTTTATCCTCTTGTAGGTAGAATAGACATACCCAGAAACATGAAACATAACTTCACTTGCTTTGATAAAGCCCTGTGATGATACATATGTTTTTCAATCGGAACCAGGTTTTCAAATCACTCAATCTCTTTGCATTCGAGTCAACTATTTGCATAGAAGTTACGTTTCACAGTTATAGTACTACTTATATATTCTTACTAAGAACTCATCTAAAGTATTCCAAAGAGGGCTTTTTTTGTTTCTTAATATATGATTAACACAATTGCATCATTTTACAATGTATCATTCATATAATACACTTAAATACACAACTGAAAACAGAAGGACTTTTAAATATTGTAGTTTAGGTGTAAATCTATTAGGGAATGGATATTATTAATTATGAATGTTTTCACCTGTGAGTAACATAAAACATGACCCAGGGTTAAACAACACCCACCTTCCCCCCACTAAGAAATTTGTTCTTGTTATTGGTTCAGCTGCTGAGTAATGCTGTCAACGACCATGAATCTTTTGAACTTTCTGCTTCACTATCCTTAGCAGGTTTGTTTTGTCTAATCATACTTACTGCCTAATAAACACAAAATGGTTGCTGCAGCTCCAGATACCATATCCATGTCCAGGGAAAAGAAGGAGGAAGGAGTAGCTCTACCAATCTGGCCCTGTAATCAGGGATGCAAAACCTTTCTGAAAAGTTTCTACCTCTTTGGAAGAAACATGGTCATGTGGCAAGGAGAAGAAGAACAATTAAGATCTGACACTCGGGGATGGGTGTGTTGCTGCCCAGAATAAAACTGGGTTCTGTTAGAAAGAAAGGATTGGGGAGGGTGGCTATTGAGTAACCTACGACAAGTGTCTGCCTCTGGTACTCATTTCTGGACAAGTTCCACTTTTATGGGCTAAAAGGCATACATACAATATGTGTATATTCTTTTATATTCTTATATATCAACATAAACATGAATATTAAGAAATGACTAGGTAAAGTGTTTAGAATAGTGTCTATTACATAGTTGGTGCCATATAAAGATTTGCCGTTATTATTTTTATCATTTCAGTATCTATATATTTACGTGTACATACAGACACAGTTTCTAAGAGCACTCCCATTTCTCTCCACAATGATTAACAACATCACTTCTTCCTAAATCTAGGGGTACAAGTTGCCAAAGGGGAAAAATGAATCGTGCTATAGGCCAACCGTGCCCATCGCTGACTCCCAGAGATGCCCTTTGTGTGGTAGATACTTCCACGTTGACTCTCTCTAGGACCATATAGGGCCTCCCTCAGCTCATGGTCTGTATTCGAGACTTTTGCTAAGAATGTCCCCTCACCAGGGACTAACTCTTTGGTCCCAGCTCACGGCAACATTCTGCGGTGTTCACTATGCCGCAAGAGACTCTTCGTCCTTACAACAGCTGTGAGGGTGCAGCCTTTTCTGTTGCTTCTTCCTCCTTGCCCTGGAAGTTCTCCAAATTCTCTTCTCCCTCTGCTGCTCAAGTAGGCATGAAGCAGGGGCAGATCGGAAAGTATGATGCATAACTGCCATCCACCAAAGAATCCTTGCACAAGCCCCAGGCTCTACTGGTGATGCTTCAGGGTCTTCTTTTCATGTCTTCGGATGAAGACTGACCCCTCTCTTCCCTCTGTGGGGAGGGAGGGAATAAACCTGCCCATCCACATGAGGTTGTCTGGCTAGTGTCCTGGCATTCCACCTCTTCTCCCAGTCTTTCACCTGCTTATATGGAATGGAAGTCTGGGGGCTTCAGCCTCCTGTTGACACCCAGAGGAGTGTGTGGCCTCCTAATAGTCTCAGTTCCCTTTAGAATGTGTGCTACTGGGGCCACTTCGCCATTTGTTTTGAGTCTTAGTAGCTAATTCTGGGTCAACAGTAAAAGTCCCATTTGAGGCTACTCTTGTTACTTTAACCTAATTAGATATTATATAAGTTGATCAAATGTACATGTAAAAGGAAATAGAGCAGCATTTCCATAAAAACTAAGTTAAACTAATTGGAAAAACTTGAAAAGCCAAGATATTTAAAAATGCCGTTCAATCAGATATACAGGAGGTAATACTAACTGGTTGGAAAGCAATGGTAAAAATGGGAAACGACTCTTCACTCAGATTGCTTCATGTGTTTCTCGACATCCTCATTGCATTTTAACAGATTCAAAACTAGAATTAAAATGTAAAGGAGATTTATAAAAAAAAAAGTTTGGGATATCTAATTTGCAGGCTATGCAGGAAGAACTGCGTGGGCCCTATGGCAAAAGGCAAACAAGTATGCAGTAATATGTTTTAGATTGAAACAAAAGTGTTAAGGTGTGCACATTTTTAAAAGATTTCTCTATCTTAACCATCTTTTCAGCCAGCTGGTTCTAATCACTCTGGATAACAGGGCTTCTACAGCAGCTCATTGCACCAGCTGCGGGCCTCCAGGTGCCCTTGCAGACAATCTCCCAGCCAGGGAAGGACGTCCTGCAGACACCCATCTTTCTCTCCAAGTCCTCTTCCCTCCTCCTCTCCCCTCTTTTTTATTCCCTAGCAATTAGCAAGTCTCCAGTCTCCCTTTGCATCTCAGGATTCCTGCATCTGTTTCTGTTGCCTGGAAGGGGGAGATGGAAATCTGTGAAAGAAGGCGAGGTGGCGTGGGGGAAAGACTGGGAACCATCTGCCTTGGGTTCCTCTAGACTTCGCAGACCTCTGTTTTTTCTTCAACAGCCTGTCATAGTAAAAAAATAAATAAATCAGATATCTTGTCCTGTGAGGGTTAATATTGTGCCAGTAGTCTTCACCCAGGCTACATTTAAGATTATGTTCTTCACACTAACATAATTTTTTAATCCGATAAGAGTGCCTGTGTCTCTTTTCCGTTAACTCTGGATGCACCTTGCTAAGTAATGCTTTTGAAGTCATTGGGTTTTCTCTCTACCAGAAGAAACAAGGAGGCAGGTAGTCTTGCTCTCTATCTACCTACTTACCCAGCTGTCTACCCATCCATCTTCCAGCAAAGGTCGTGCCTGGCACGTAGGGAATGACTGGTAAGTGCGTGTGGTTGTTATTCTCAGCTGTGAACGCTGCGATTTCAATGGCTGATGATTTGGCTCAGTCTGTAATTGGGGTTCTGTGGTTGGGTCTTCTGGTTACACTCAGCTTCTGATGTCATCCTGCCCATTAGTCTGTGTTTTCCTCCCCTACTTCCTGACTCCAGGCCTGCTCTGATCACTGATCAAATTCCTTTTTGTCCTGGCCCTGGAGCCTTCTAGAGAGGAATAGAGAGCTCTATTCCTCTGCTTTGCCCTGAATCTGAACAAAAAGATAACAGACACAACTGCCTGCTCTACCTCCTTCTCCCGTTCTTCTACTCCCTAACAGCTTTTGAGAAAAACTCTGAATTTTTAAAGTTTCACAAAATAAAAAAGGCAACCCATGTATCTGTGAGAAGTATTAACAGTAGCACCCACCTGGGATGGATACTGGGCTGTACTTGGATGTAGTGAGAGTGGCTTCTACCCCATTACTCCGATTTCTTCTTCAACAGCCCAGAACACCCAGCTCCTGATTCACTGAGGGTGTAAGTAGTTTCCGTCTAGTTCTCAGCTGGGCCCATTTTGTCTTTTCATGTCTGCTTCTCTGCTAGAATGTTTGCAGGCTTCAAAGAGCAGAGATGGTGTGTGTTTTAGGTTGCAGAGGCACCTGCTCCCAGGACCAGCCTTAACTAGAGTGTGGGTACTTAATGGCTGTCCTGATTCCTAGGAGAACTCCTCGCTCTCCCTCAACCCCTGATTCCTTGCGCATGACATTATACTCCAGCAACAGCAAATTATTTGCAGGTCCTGGAACAAGCCTCACTGTCTCTTGCAAAGGGTCTTCCCTTTGCCTAGAATATTCTCATCACTTCTACCATAGCTTCTCATCCCATTCCCAATCTCCTTGGCTTGAAGACTCCCTCTTACCCTTCAAGTCTCAATTTAGAGGCTGCTTTCCCCAGAAATCCTTCTGTATTCCTTAAAGACTTAAATGCCTGTCGTGGTGTCCTGCTTTGTCCAAAGTACCTTTCACAGCAATGCATGGTGTTTGTATTTTCACTTACTGGTCTCCATAATTTCCATCAAATGAGGAGCCTGGTTATCATTGTATCTCCATTGCGCATGTTAGGAGCACGAGAAAAATTCATGCAATACGTGACTGCGAATGAATGAGAGAGCTACAACTAAATCTGAATGAGGCACATGCTAGCCACGCACCCCAATTTAGATCCAACCCAGGAGGCCAGCACTAATCTACTGCCCTGGAGAGGGATTTTTAAATCAGTGCAGAGGGCACCTTTCAGTTTCCAGAAGGCTGTTCATCCAAGGGGAGGCTGCTCGGCAAGGCCCATTACCCACTCAAGAAAGGGGTTCCAAGCCAGGGGACGTGCTCAGCTGGTGACCGCTGCCTGGGGTTAATACTATAACGATGGGAGAGGGGGAGAAACAGACCTCATCACTACAAGGGTATTAGGTTTTGAGACTGCAAATTTTTGGGAATTAAGAAATCTAATCAGCCCGGTGCACTACGAGGGAATGTGCAAACTCCCGGGTGTGGAAGAAAGCTGGAGTATCCTGAGGGAGAGCCTAATTAAAGCACAGCCGATTACAATCCTTCTGAAAAAGGAAAATGAAAGGACTAAGAAACATCTGCTGTGGTTTTGTGAAGGACTGCTCAAGGATGCAGAGTGTGAGAAAAGGAAACATGCACACAGCATGTTTGTTCTCCATCGGGCAAAGCCGGTGGGGGATGGGGCCTGGCAACACAAAGGCAGTGGCTTGGGATTGTTTCAACCCAGGGGAGACACAGGAGAGACTGAGGTTTGGTGGACATGAAAGGAAAGGAGGCCAGTCTCCTGTGTAGACAAGGACTCAGTGACCCTGCTGAGGTCTCTCCTGGTTGCCGGGCAATGAGTGAGCTGGGCCTGGTGGGCGGGGCTCTGCTTGACTGTACTTCCCAAGGCTCCAGGTGCTGGAGGTCCCCAGGTGATCAGCCCTGGAGACCCTCAGGGCTCCTCTAAATCCCTGGCACCTAGGCTCAGTCTGCTTGGTACCTGGGTCCACAATGTTTATGTCCCGCTGCCAGGCAGAGCAACAGAGAGGCTCCTTCCCCCTTCCCTGGAGCCCAGACTCACAAGTTGTCCAGCTGCGTCCAGACTCAAGCACACCTGGCTGCAGGATACAGATATTGCAGGAGACCCGTGACCCTGTTGCTCTTTCTATGCTTGTGCATCAAGTAACTCCCTGGTGTTGGCCCCAGGTCTTATCCCTGATAAATCCCTAAAGAGAAGTCCATGCACAAGTAGAGTAAGTGCTCATCTATCCTAGATGTAGTCTTAGAATTGCTGAGCTGTATGAGAACTCAGAGGTAATACAGCCCAACCTCCCACAAATACAGGAACATAGAAAAGTAAAAGACCAGGTAATATTTAAACAATTTTAGGCAACAGCCATGTCAGAATTTCCAAAGGATGGTACAAAAAATATATGCGATTGGTATACAGAGAGGGAAGTGTTGGCCATGGCTGGGGAAAGTCCAGAAAGGGCTTTGGGAAGCAGCAGGGACTGGTCTAGTTCTGAAGGAAGAATTTCAAAGGTGCATGGGAGCCAGGAGAGCTCTCTGAGAAAGAGACAGGGCAGGGCAGGACAATTTTAAGAACTGCCTGCAGAGAGAACAGTCTTAGTAGTACTCAGAGAGATGGATGGAGCTCTCCTCGGTGGTGTGGTTATGTCTCCAAGTGTTCCAGTAATCTGATGCTGTATAACAAACTACCCCAAAATGTAGTAGGTTAAAATGACCACCATTTTATAGTATCTCCTGACTTCATTGGTCAGGAATTCAGATAGGGCTTAGTTGGATGATTCTTCTGCTCCACATGGCATCAACTAGAGTCACTTGTGGTATTCAGCTGTGGTATTCAGCTGGCTGGACTGGGTTGCAGGGTGCAAGATGGCTTGTTTCTGTGCCCAGTGCCTTGGTGGGGATGGTTGAAAGGCTGCACTCAGCCAGGCCACTCTCCTTTCCATATAGTCTCAGGGCCTCCTCCCATGTTCTCTCATACTAAACAGTATGACTTCTTCCATAGTTGCTCAGGGATTCCAAACAGTATTCCAAGAGAACCAAGCAGATTTTATATGATTTCTCAAGTTCTAGCCCCCTGACAATGTCGTTTCTGTCAAATTCTATTGGTCAAGTAAGTCACTAAGACCAGTATGTATTTGATTAGACCCCTCCTCTCAAGCATTCATTTACACAACAAATATTTATAGAACTCCTATTCTATGCCAAGCCTTTGCTAGATATTATTGGGGTTGCAAAAACGTGAACCATTCATGTTCCTAACCTAGAAAAATCCATGGTCTAGTTGTGGAGGTTGTTGTGTCTATTGATAATATCCACATGGTGTGGATAAGAACTAATAAAGGTGCTGCATAAGTGGCAAAAGAGCATAGAGTCATGGTAGCCCATCATGAGAGGTTGGAAAACTAAGTCTTGTGAGCTGAATTCATCCTACAACCTGTTTGTATAAGTAAGGTTTTATTGGAATACAGCCATGCTTATTTATTTACATATCGTTTGTGGCTACTTTGGCACTACAATGTCAGAGTTAAGTGCTTGCAACAGAGACTATATGACCTGCAAAGCCTAAAGTATTTACTTTCTAGTCCTTAATAGAAAAAGTTTGCTGACTCTGGAGCTACCACAGTAGGCGTGGCTGAATTCCAGGAACTATAAATCCAAATTTGGGGTAACTATTCAAAAATTTTTAGTATATTTGGATACTAACACTTACCCTAGATTTACTTTATTTTCTACCTTGATTTTCTCTTAATTTTCATTTTTAAATGCATTTTAACTTTCTTTATATTATCTATATTTTATATTATTTTTATTATATAAAATTGTATTTTTCCAAAACTCTCTATATGCAAATTTTGTATTAGGTCTTGCTTATAAAGAACATATACTCTAGTAGTGGAAAAGTCAAGTATAAATAGCTATTATACAAGGCAAAACAGTAGGCAGAAATGTGGAAAAGGAACAAAGTTGAAACCAACTATGTGCCAGACTTTATGTATATTGTTCATTCAAATTCCACAATAACCTTATGAGATAGATATTATGGAACCATTTTATAATGTGGAAACTAAGGCTCAGAGAAATAAGGTAACTTGCCCAACCAAGGCTAGTCAATAGGTGCCAGAACTGAAATTTAGTTACAGATTTACCATTTGACCTATCTACTGAGGTTTTTAATTTTTTTCTATTACTGTATTTTATCTCCACAATTTGCATTTGGTTCTTCTTCGAATCTGTGGTGATTTTTTTCATACTGCTATTATATTACTGATTCTCTTTCTTCTTTTACCTCTTTGAATATTTTAAACATACTTGAGTTGAAACTCACACCGCTAATCTATCCTTGGCTCCAAACATGTCAGAATGCTGGGGAAAATGTAACATACTGAAGTCTAGAAAGACAGCTTAATTTCATGGAAACTGAGTTACCATGTCGACAAAATAATACTATTAATTTTTTTTATTATTTATTGTCCTTGGGGTGTGACTCTGACATTTGCTATGTCTGAAAGCTCTCATTGACATTTATTCATCATGTAGTTTATAATTTTTACTACTAGCTCATTTGTAGTGGTACTTATTTTCCTTTGTAAATTCTTTATTCCCTGATTTATAAAGACATCTTGTTGAGTAGTTTAGCATTTTCCTGTAAATTCTGGACTTACAGAATTTACCTGTTCTGGATCAACTTCTTTGCACATTTCCCAATCTGGAGTTCCTAAGCCACATGTACAATGTGGATCCTATGCTTCATGCTTCATGACATGGGAATGGAGCACCAATTACTCAGTCATGACTTTCACTTCCTCTAGCTCAGATGATCAACATGTTTGCTTGTTCCTTCCCCAAACAGTAGAAGGGAATAGAGGTAATATGTTTTTATTTTTGTTTCTTTAAAATTTCTCATATCGATCATTCATCTTCTTTTGTACCATTTTTGAATTGAGATTTTTCATATTCTATTTTTCTTATTAGCAGTGTTAAAGAAGATAGTTACTTTCCTTTTAGTGGTTATCCTGGAAGTTTTAACATGTATATTTAACTTTAAACAAATATAAAGTTTATCTTTCTGCACAATAAAAGAACTATGGAATGCTTTTTGCTGCTTACCTTCAAATAATAAAAATGATGTCTATTTTTAATTCTTCTTTAACCTCATAAATAAAACATAATTTTATTGCTCTGTATACTCCAAGATTGTTTATATTCATGCACATTTACTTTTTTTTTTTTTTTTTGACTTACCATCCCCTCCTTTAATTTCATGCTTTTTTTATTTTGAGGCTTGTTTTTCTTCTTCTTGAAGTACATATTTTATGAGGGTCTCTTGATCTTAAATACTATTTTTTTTGTTTGAAAATATCTTTAGATCACCTTTGTTCTAGGAAAATGGTTTCTTTGAAACCATGTATATTCTAGATTGCTGATGATTTTCTTTTACAGTACTTTTAAGATATTATTCCATTGTCTTTCTGCTTTTATTTTTGCACATAAGAAGTTAGCTGTCAGTCTATAGCCACTTTCACAGTAATGCACATTTTTGGGATTCATTAGATTCTTGCACCTACCAAATAGTGCTTTCAGTGATTCTGAAAATTTTTCAGATAATGATCTATTATAATATGGCCTCCTTTTCCTTAGTCTTTTTATTATCTCCTTTTGTTCACCAATTGATTGTTTGTTAGACCATCTTGCTCTATCCTCTGTGACTCCTGATGTCTTTTTCACATTTACTGTCTTCTGCCTTTCTTATGTACTATCTTGATAATTAGTTAAACCTATCTTCCAGTTCACCAAGACTCTCATTATTTCTGTATAATATGCCATCTAATTTATTCATAGTTTCTAATTACCATTTATTCATTTATTATTGCTAAAAGTTCCATTTGACTATTTTTCAATTTTTTAAATTTATTTTGATAGTTTTGGGGGAGAAGGGGGAGGTGATTTTTTTTTATACTTTCAATGTTTACCTTATTTCTTTAAATATATTATTTATACTAATTTTTAATTTTGCCTATTCTAACACTGCTCATAAGCCTAGGATTTTGTTGTTATATATTCTTGTTTTTAATCTTCCTTATAGTTACTGGCTTCTATACATCATACAATTTGTTACCATGAGTGCATATATCTTGGAATGTTACTTCCAAAGACCTGAGTTAAAGTACATTCCTCAAAAGAGAATTTTACTTGTATTCTGCACTACTAAAACACTGGACTACTTTCAACTACATTTTTGGTTTGGAATATTTTTTGGATTATACATCACATGTGATTTCTGGACACAAACTCATGTGCAGATGGGCTTGTGGGTAGAGATTCTTGGTAAGGCTTTAATCTACTTTACCCAGAGATAAGCAAACATTTCAATCTTGCTTTCTGGAGAGCACGTTTATTGTTTTATTTTATTTTCCCTAAGTCACTTATGATAATCTTGTCTTTATTTATGGATTTCTGATTCAACTTCTCCTCATAAGTCCTAGGTTTTGCCTACTGTTCCATGGGTGCATGGTTTCTTAAAATCTAAGTTCTAGGTCATGAAAAATTAGCAGATAGTCCTAGGAAAAATAATAATTTTCTTTCTGAATTATATTTTCCATCATTTCTAACCTCTGGAGATTTCCTTGATTTTTATACTTGACTCAGAGTTTTTATGAATTCTGTACCACGAGGTTTTCCTGGTCATCTATTTCATCTGGAAACAGAAGTCATGGGTTATTTTTCTAATCCCTGTGTCACAGTACAGCAATTCAGACTATGTGCTATATGCAGAGAAAAAAGTTCCAGGGTACTACCTTAAGCAGCTATGAGCTCTCAGTTCCTGCTCCTGGGTAGGTACCAAAACCCCAGTCTCAGCCCCTGAGGCCAATATTTTGTTCTAATACCAATTTGAATATTGATCTAAGCCCCTGATCAGTTCTTTGTAAACTTTAAATTCACTCTTTTTGGCACTTTGGAATTATTCCTTATCACTTTGAAATGCAACTGCATTTTTTTGTTGTTGTTGTCATTTCCTTTATCCAACACATCCACCTGCGAGTGAAGCACAGTAGTTAAGAGCAAAATCTCTCATGCTGGACTTCCAGGCTGTCCCAGCTTTACTACTCTCTAGCTGTGCCATCTTGGGCAAGAAATTTAAGCTCTAAGTTTTGTCTGAACTTCTTCTGCCCTCCTGTCTCTGGCCCCTCAATCTCCCCCAAGGCCAGTCATAGAAACTAGAATCCCTCTTCCCCTGGGGAAGGTCATAGAAACCAGAACTGCTTTTCTTCAAAGCCATCCATAAAACCTAAAAATATTACTCTAACTCCCCCTTCCCCTGCCTTTCTGTGTAAAAACTAACCATAAAGAAATTATCTGACCTACCTTGTTTGATTGTAGGTCATAAGACCCCAATTACAGAGAGTGTTCTGCCCCACATCCAAAAGGAATGCATGCTCAGAGAGGCTAAGAAGAATCTAGACAGACAGACCTTGTGGGGTTTCCCCACTCACTCTATTAGCATTAGATCACACCCTTTTTGTCCAATCATATTTCTACACGACTGTCCATGCTCTTTTGGACCTAAGCATAAAAATGAGCAGTTTCCCTTGTATCTTGGCGTCTTCATTCTGAAGACTCCCGCATCACCTAAGACTATGCTCATATAAATTTGTCTGCCTTTTCTCCTGCCTTTTATTAATTCATAGTGAACCTTCAGAGGGCGACGGGGAAGTTTTCCCTTGGCCCCTATATCAGTTTCCTTAATACTTGCCATGTAGGAAATCTAAATCAAGATGAGTCAAGCAACAAGCTATCCAGTCGGGAGATAATCTCCTGTTGAATGACACCAGGAAGATGTTGGGTAATGATCTATTTTAGAATTTTAATTAATTATCTGAAAGTGGGATTCAGGAGTGCTGTAGAGAGACTTGCAGGTGTGTTCCACCAGGGGGGACAGCAAATGCTGCCTGGGAGGAATGCAATAAAAGGGGAGGGAGCCATTGCTGGGACTGACAGTTAGCAGGGAGGTAAGGCTGCACGGCAGCCGCCTCCCAGCTGTGGTCAACATGTGGCCTTTGATGGACCAGCACTCAAGGAAGTGTATGCTTGCTTCTTAAAGACATCTTGTCTACCAGTTGGTCCCAGCTCTTTGAACAGACTCCATGTGATCCCTGTTTCCATGGCACCTGCATCATTCATACTTAAAGCAGCATCACTGAGGGTTTAAGGGCAAGTTCTCCGGAGTCAGACAAACTGGGTTTAAATCACAGCTCTGTCAGTTTTCAGGAATATAATTTTGGATAAGCTACAACCTCTCTGATACTCTCACTATACAATGGTGATGATCAGGGCCAGATGAGGCTGAGATGAAGGAGGAGGCTTGGGAGCAAGATTTAAGGAAGCACACACTCTCTTGGTCATATCAGTGCAGGGACGCCACTGGCACAACCCTGAGAATGAGTGATTTCTTAAATTTTTAGTCCTAGGCATCTCACTGGCCTCAGCCTAGCGTTGGGTGGGGGCTGGTGATGATTATATCCACCACATGGGGTTGAGATGAGAATGAAATAAAATCATGCAGGGAAAGTAATTAGCAGAGTGCCTGACACACGGGAACCATGAATGTTCAGGTACCTTCCTTCCTTAGCCCCCTCCCATCCCCAGCATGTACCTGTCTCACCAGGCTGTGGGGAGGTGAACTGAGGAATCTGTCCAAGGGAAAGAAAACTTCTTGTTAGAGAGAGTAGATCTTTGTCCTTCTGAGAGCAAAAATGAAAATAGGCTCTCAGCGTGGGCTTTCTGGGTAGAGCTGACATTTGTAAACAATAGTATACATTGCTGTATACAGAAAGGGGATGTTTATTACTTATTTTTGAGTAGTAACAACTCATCATGGTGAACACCGATTGCTCTTGCTCAGGACCTATTCCTCCTCCTCTCCTTTCTTCTCCAAAGATCACGTCTCACAACAGAAGCTGAAAGTGATAGATGCTTACTTTCTCAGACTCCCTTGCAGCTACAGGAAGAACATAGAACACTCTACAGGCCAATAGGGATACAGGGGAAGTTTTAGGGTGTTTCTGGGAAGAATTTTTTTTCCCTAATGAAAAGAGAGATACACAGCATGCACACAACTAGTGACTGGTCCTGATCTATGTTGTTAAATCCTGTATCTGCAAATACCAGCTCAAGTCACTTTGTGAATGCTTGGAATGCTGGAATTTCTGAGTTGGAAGCTAATTTAGAAGTTAAGCATTAGCCCTTAGGAAGCAAAATTCACTCAGGCCTTTCTTTATACTTTTTTATTTTATTCCTTGATGTATTTCTGAATTCTTAAAACAGAACTTGGTCATACCAGACCTGGTCAAGACAGAGAGGAGATAGATTGAAAGGAGGTCAGTTCCAGAAGGTAACGTGGGAGAGGGGAGCTTGGAGCTAGCAACTCAGAAAATCACAGATTGTATTTGATCTGGGAAGGGATATTGGAGGTCTTCACATCCAGTGTGTTGTAATTCAAATTATAGTTTAGAGGTAGGAAAATCTTTTCTGTTAAAGGACCCCATTGCAAATATTTTTGGCTTTGTGGGCCACCAGTCTCTGTTGCAATTACTCAGCTCTGCCACTGTAATGCAAAAGCAGCCATGGATAATGAGCAAATGAATGAGCAAGACCATGTTCCAATAAAACTTTATTAACAAAAATAAATGGGGGGCTGGGTTGGCCTGCAGGGTATAGTCTGCCAACCCATGTGCTAAGTACTGAAAAGACCAAGATACAATACCTCTTCTATGCCAGGCACTGCCCAAATCCTGGGAATATAAGGAAGAAAAAAGAGTTACCTACCTTTTTGTCTAGGATTTTGCAGTTTCTGCTTTGTGATGTCCTCCTACCTCCTGGCCTTCCTCTTTTATCTCAATCACTGTCACCACCAGCCCCCTTCATTGAGCATCTTCTGTGGGGCAGACCTTATTCTAGGAGCTTTATGCATATTATTTTTAAACTTTGCTCTCATAGCATAAATGTTATTATCTTCATTAAACTGACTAAGGAAATCAGAGCTCTAACTTGTCCAAAGTTCCAGAGCTCATCAGTACTGGAGCTGGAATGTACACTTGGTCTTTCTTATTTCAAAGTGCCTGCTTATTCTAAGAGAGATCGTGGATTCAGAAGAGGGAATATGGAGATACCTGCCCAGAAGTGAATTCTGAGAGTGTGACTTTGGGCAAGTTATTTAACTTCTCTGTGACTTATTTTCCTCATCTCTAAAATGAGAACAATACAAGTACTTATTTCATGGGGTCTGTGATGATTAAATTAGTTAATAGAAGTAACCCTCCTAGACATACTACGATGCACAGGGTAGCACCCTTGCCCCAATAAGAAATAATTATCCGGCCCTAAATGTCTATAGTATCAAGGTTTAGAAACATCATTGCAATATTTTGAACAATGAGCAAAAACAGGTGGCCCATGGAGTGATGTATGTGCTCTCAGCCAAAAAGTTGTTTAGGGGCAAAGACAGGACAAGAACACATGTAGACACATCTGTAGAGTCCACATCCTGACTTTGTTCTCCTCCCCTATATTGCCATAGGGGCAACTGTGATCCAGATAATGGGAACTCTATGCTCAAAAAGCTTGGGAGCAAGAAGGAACAGAGTGCAAACTTCTGGTTTGGAACAGAGCATGCTGATTCACTTGATTTGGACAATCACTCAGTGCAGGGGAGTCACAGACAGCAAGTGAGGGAAGTAGAAAGGGGTCACTGGTAAAGAGCTTGGAGTTGGAGAAAGAGGCAATAGGGAGCCAGGCTGGGTGCGTGAGTGGAGGAGTGATGCCTACCTGTTAAAACCAGGAGGATCTCTGCAGGAAGAGACTGGTGTCAGGTAGATCAGCTGGCAGGTGACTGTAATACTCTTCTCAGAAGGCCTGAGGCTTCAGGCAAGATGGACAAGGCGAGGAAGAGGTGCCTCTCTGATACCTGGTGGAGGGACTCTGTGCAGCTCATGCGTGGCACATGCTCTGCCTTTAATCAGAGCCAAATGGGAGCTGACGACCTCTGACTGTGTGTGCCAACCTTCCCCGGCACAGCCCCAAGTGATTCGGTGGCTGCTAATGAGATTTTCTGGAGGGCCGTTAAAGATCATTAAATATCAGTTTTCGCAAACCCAATATTAGTTTTTAAGTAGTTAGCAAGAGTGAGCCCTCGCTGCTCTTAACCAAAGCAAGTGACGAGCTGCCACTCAGGAAACAGAGGGGGCAATGGTAATCCCTTAGGTCCCATGGCTAAGGGGAGGGCAGTGCTTGAGCCAATTCTATCCCATTTATTTCCATTTGAGTCACAAAATGTTTTTTGAACATTGAACATCTCTCCACTGCTGGAACTATGCTAATCATTAGAGAATAATACTAATAGTGATAATAGTAATAACAGTAATAATTTCTGAGAGCCTTCTACATCTTAGCAACTGTGCTAAGTTCTTTGTATAAACATTCTCTCTAACCCTGTGACTCAGCTGCAAAGGAAATACCATTCATCCTATTTTCCACATGAGAATTTTAAGATGAAAAACCAAATTCTACACCCTTAGAATCTCACTATCTAATGGGCCAAATGCTTAAACAACTGAATGTTATATCATGTGCTAAGGGTGGAACTATACAGCAATAATTGCTAGCATTTATTAAACATGCCAGGTACAGTTGTTCTACTTTCTTTCTAGGTAAGAGTTCATCTATTTCTCGCAAAGTGCTTAGAGGTAGTTGCCGTAATCCCCATTTTCCCGACAGAGAAACTGAGGCAGAGGGCAGTGATGAGAAACTTGCCTAAAGTTAGACAACTAGTCAGAGGATGAGCAGGATACAAACTCGGGTATCAAGTTAGTTCATGTAACCAACACTCATTTTATTCGCCTGTGTAATAAGCACAACAAAAATATTTACCAGAAAGAGGGTCATTACAAGGATTCAGCTACCTGATCCACATAAAATATTTAGCAGAATTCCAGGAATATTTTGTGTGCTCCGTAAGAGCCTCACCTGAGTCTCTTTTGTTCACCCCTTTATCCTCGGTACCTAGAACATTGTCTGGCACAAAATAGATCATCCATAAATATTTATTGAATACACGTTAAAATGTCCGCTATTATTATTACAGTCGCTGAGGAGAGATGAAGGGTAATCTTACATCACAGTGCCTGAAGTGGTTTGACACGGCAAGGAAGAATAAAGCGTGCTGGATGAGGAAAGGCTGGAGTTGGGGGAACTTCTCTGACTCACATAATCGTAGGCTGGCTGAGGCGCTGCAGGTGCAAAGCAGCATCCCGAGCTGGGGGGAAGTTCTCTTGAGGTGTCTGGGGAAAGAGATGTGCGTGCAGCCAGCGGAGGTGGTTACTATAGAAGCCAACACGTCTGCTAGCTGAGGAGGTGGAAACCTGGGGTAGAAGGATTCTGTGCTGAGAACAAAGGCAGGGTCTCCTCTACAGCAGCTGCGTCTGCCTGCGACGTTAGGAGAAAGGCAGCGGCGAGGGGAGAGAGCAGCAAGGGTGTCTCAGAAAACGGGGAGATCGTCCCAGACGTCCAAAGTGGAGAGTTTCCAAAAGGAGGTCATCGATGATGGATGTCAGACACTGCGCAGTTCTATTTCAGGACCGGGCTGCACGGGGGATTGCTCACATTGCCTGGTCCAGGGTACGCACGCATAAGAATGTGTTATGGGAACTTGCCGAAGGTCACATTGTAAGTGACAGGTGCAGGGCTCGGACTCCAGTGTCTAATTAATTCTCAAGCCTATATTCCTAGACATTGTGCCATCTTTATGTCAACCTCAGAACACTTCCGGGCTTCACCTTGTGCATCCTTTGAGCATACCTGTGCTCATGCCCTTGATTCTCCCTGGCTGCTCATCCTCCTCTACCTATATTAGGTCACACGTTTGTAATGTCTAAAAGGCTCAGTCTTCCATTATGAAGTCATATATGATTCTTCCCAGCCATAGGTCATCGCATGTTTTCTCTTCATCTTCTCATTTATAATTCTTTAATAACGCTAATCTCATCCTGTCCTTCATCACACAATTAATTGTCTATTGTCTTTTTTTTTTTGACCCACTTGGACCCTTTAGAGAAGGATGGTGCTCTTTATCTTGGTGTTCCCCGTGACACTTAGCCCATTATTTTTGACATAATGGTGATCAATAACACTTAGTTGAAATAAAACATAAACAGGGTATATTTCTCTTCATCTGTTACCTCCAAACTGGTCTTTAGAGATTTCTGTTGTCTATAAATCCAAAGTTTACATAAAATTTAAAGGAGAATCTAAAAATACTATTTGTCAAAAATAAAAGTGCATGAAAGAGTGGAAAAATGTATGCAGAGATCAATAGGGCACTAGTTAAATAAACTTTGATATCTACATCACTGTAACAAGGAATGTTTATAAATAACTATGGAGTGGTATTTAGATCATCTTCTGCACTAAAGTAAATTAAGCAAAATGGATAATTTGCATGCATAGTTTAAAAATGGGGGTGAGGATACAAATTATATATGTATATGTATATTTGTGATGGGAAGATAAACCAAAAACACAATAAAAAAAGGTATTACATTTAATATCTTTGCCTCTCCCAAGCAAGGGTTAGAGGTATGCCCTTCCCTCCACAATGCTCACCACATCCCTCAGACGTGGGTCTACCCCCCAACCCCCGAATCCCTGGTGAACACCACCACCCTTTGAGCACCATAGTGTTAATCAGTACCAATTTGATGGCGAGTACAAAAACAAAAACAAAAACAAAAACTTTTATTGGGTGTTGGGCAGGTGGGTATATACACACATATATACACACATAGTGAGTGCCACTGTCTGGGGGATGGACACGCTTGAAGCTCTGACTCGAGGAGAGAGGGGAGGCAAGGGCAATGTACATAACATTAACGTTTGTACCCCCATGATATGCTGAAATTAAAAAAAAAGGTATTATATACCTATAAGGCCAGGAAAACAATAAAGTGAGTGGTATGGGGTGGAAGTTAAATATCTCTGAATACACCTCACTTTATACATTCAACTCTGGAACCAGGAAGACTTTTACAGACTTACAAGGAAAAATCAAATTTACAAAATAGCTACCAAAGCTTCAAAATAAGCCTCCAAAGGTTCAAGTAATCATCCAGTAACTTAAATGCTTGCTGGAACAAAGCCCAACTCTTTAAAAAAAAAAAGTACTCTTTGAAGGAAGTTAGGGTATGGTTTCATAGGTATACATTTGTCACAAGTTCTCAAACTATATACTTTATGCATGTGCCATTTATTGTATACTGTCTATACCTCAATAAAGCTGTGAAAGTTGGGCCTAGATTTGAACAGACACTCCTTAAAGGAAAATGAATGAATGGCCTACCAACACTAAAAAGATTCTCACATCATTAGCAATGAAGAAAAGGAAAAACAAAGCCATCATGAGATACCACTACATAGCTAGCAGAATGTCTAAAATCCCAAAAACCGACCATACACTATGTTGGTAGGGTTGTGAATCCACTGAACTCATATACTGCTGGTACAATCACTTTGGAAAACTGCTTAGTGGTTTCTTTAAAAATTAATCATATACTTACTGCATCACCCAGCTATCCCACTCCTAAACACCTTCCTAAGAGAAATGAAAACATATCCACACAGAGACTCGTAAATGAATGTTCCTGGAAGCTTTATTCATAAAAGCTCAAAAGCTTTCTAAGAACCCAACTGTCTGTCAACGATGACTGGATACATAAATTATCCTATTGTCTATATTGGTTAGCAGTAATATAGCTACGAATACATGCACTGACGTGGATAAATCTCAAAAACATTATGCTGAGAAAAGACACCAGATACGAAAGGGCTCATACTATGTGATTCCATTTATATTAAATTCAAATCTTATCTACAGTGTCAGAAAGCAGGTGGCTGATGGCCTAGAGACAGGCAGGCAGGTCAACCGATTGTCAATCTTGTTGGCCACACCTTCTCACCACCTGCCCTTTTCCCCACCTCCCTGCTACACCCTGGTCCAAGTCACTGTTATTTTTCTCTTGAATTTTTTGCATAACTTCCTAATGGATCTCCCTGTTTTCACCCTGACTGTTTAGCTTATTCTCATCGAAGAAGATAGAGTGAGCCTATTAAAATGCAAGTCAGATCAAGCCGCTCCTCCGTTCGAAACTCTGCAATGCCTCCCCTTTTCACTCAGAGTAAAAGCCACAAGGCCCAACATGGCCTGGCCCGACCACTCTCTGAACACACCTGCTGTTCTTCTTGTTCCGTCTGCTCCAGCCCCACCAGCCTCATTGCTCATCGCCAGACATGCCACGCACGCTCCCGTCTCAGGGCCTTCGCATTGGCTGTTCCTGTCTTCCTTCCACATATCCACATGGGCCGCCCTTGCCCCCTTCAGAAACATTCTCAAATGTCACAGCATTCATTTCCCAGGGATGTCGTAACAAATTGCCAGAAACTGGGTAGCATCGAAGAACAGAAATCTGTTCTCCCATGGTTCTAGAGCTTAGAAATCTGAAAACAAGTGGTTGGGAGGGACATTCTCTCTCTGAAGCCTTCAGGGGAGAATCCGTCCTTGCCTCTTTCTGCTTCTGGTGGTTGTTGATGATTGGTGTTCCTCCACTGCAGCCGTCACTCTGATCTCTGCCTCTGTTGTCACATGGCTGTTTTTCCCGGGTGTCTCTCTGTGTCTTCACGTGGCATTTTTCTCTCTGTGCTTTTATTCAAATTTCTCTCTTCACTTAAGAACACCAGGCACCGGATTAGGGGCCAATGATTGCCTTTTAGCTGGATTCCAGTTGTAGAGAGTCTATTTCCAAATGTCACAGTCACAGGTACTGAACGTTAGGACTTGAACGTGATCTTTTGGGGACACAATTCTATCCACTATGGTCACTTCTAAGTGAGCTCTTCTCTGGCCACCCCTGTTTAAAATTGTAGCCCCCACCCCAACACCCTCCTCATCACTCTTTTCCCCTTGTTTTCTTAACGCTCACCGCCATCTAACATATTGTATGTTTTACTTTTTTACAAGAAATTGCCTTCTCCCACTGGAATATGAGCTCCACCAGGGCAGGGACTTTTTGTATGTTTTGTTCTTTGCAATATCCCTAACTCCACTAGGCACTCAATAAATGTTTGTTAAACAAATAAAACAGTGGTGAGGAAGGCTAGGTGTTTTGCTGACAGATGTACAACTTAATTTCTCCTGACTCTTTGTAGATTCATGTTAACCTAAGTGCAGTTTTCCCCATGAGAAACAACCTTGTTTGGTATAAAGCTAAGAATTCCCACAAATCATGTTGTTTTACTCTTTTCCTTCTGCTTACCATTCTTGTTCTCAATTCATTTTCTCTAAGATTTTTAGTAATGTTAGGAGATGCATGACTTTCATTTTATGAAAGGGACAGGATGATGGTTGCTGGGGCAGGAGGAAGAAGGGGGTCTCCTTTTATTCTCTTTCTGATCCATAACTGTCACTGGCTTTCATGGCAAAAGGAAAAAGCTCAAGCTATTTTGATTCTTATCTACCTCTATTCCCACCACCAAGCCCTGCTTCCTGTACACTAGTGCTTTCTGAAATTCCATAGTGGGTGGGAAAAAACAGTTCACTGGAATGTGACCAGAAGCCTTACAAATTATAATAGAAAAGATAGAAGATAATCAAATTGTGTCAAGTAGTTTCTGTAAGTATTGTTTCCTGAAACTTATTCCAGGTAAGTGTGTGTGTTTATGGGTATGTGTTTAGGTTAGGTCTTGATGTAAAAAAATGTTCTATATAGACATTCTGTATTTCTCTCTCTGTCTCACTCTGTCTCTGTCTGTCTGTCTCTGTCTCTGTTTCTGTCCTCTTTCTCTTCCCTTTCCCTCATCTGAATCCCTGAAAGCAATTTTAAGAGTGGACATTTGGGGACTCCGACTCCTGACTTCTTAAGTCTCTTAACTGGGCATCTTGTAATTATAGCACAACCAGCACCTGACCTCACACATGAGCGTGTACAAGGTACATCTGGGGAGATTGTTGAGAGGTGCTTCCCAGGCTCTACCCACCCTACGGAAACTGACTCGCTAGATCTGGCTTGAGGCACAGCATCAGAAGTTTCAATTGGCTCCCTGGAGATTCTGATGCAGAGTCAAAAACCACATTTGACAAAAGTCCAAACATCCAGGTTGCAAGAGAAAGCAATTAAATCAATGCAGGTGTTTATTGAGGCCAGTGAACTGTGCCTGAATTGTTCAATGTCATCCACTCCTACTGGGGACCACAAGTAACTTGAGATTGACAAACTTCACATCTGAGGAGATGCAGAACTCGCGGCATTGGGGAAGCTCCCTTTCTTCACGGAATTGCCGATGAGTGAGTTACTTCTTCCTCTTTCGCTGGGGAAATTCTACCTGCACTGGCCCACAGAAGACTCATTCCCAGGTTCTCTCTCATAATGACCTCATGTGGCTCTGTCTTCAAAGCTTTTGTGCTGCATGATTGTCCAGAGACTTGATAAAAGCCTCATGGAAAGCAAAGCCCATAGACCATGTGGCAGGTTCAATCAGGAAGGCGGGATGTGAACACCAAGGGGCTGCTCTTGTCAGTCTTGGCTAGCCACCAAGATAAAACAACAAGTGTTTTCTTGTTATTTTCTCTGCACAGAGATGCTATTCTAATAAAAAAGCAAAGTGCCAATGCTTGAAAAAGTCATCCGCTCATTTTTAGGCTTAGAACTTAGCAGGGCAGGTGACAGGGCTGGCTGAGATAATGGCTAAGGCACACTCCCAGATCCTCAAAAGAAAAGTATTACACGAGTACCTTATACTGGTAACTTTATGAATATATTACAGTTGCTTCACTGCCTTCTAGTCTAATTAGTGCCCTGGAATCACCCATATCTTTTGCTAGTGATTATTTACAGAAAAGTATACTGCTCAAAGCATGGGGAATGAGGGATGTCAGGGGTGTCTTGTTGGACATCAGATAATGGAAACATATATCACTCACTAGTAATAAATGCCAGACACCACTATAAGCAGGTAACATTTCTTGACTCATATAATCCTCCCAAAGCCCTAGAGGTGATTACCATTATTATCCCTATTTTAAGGCTGAAGAAAGTAAGCACAGTAAGTAACTTACTCAAAGTCAACGAACTTGTAGTTGTGGAATTGAGATTTGAACCCAGATAGTCTTACTCCAAAGTCTGAGCTATTAACCACTATGCCACGTTTTCTCTTGAAGGAGTTTATAGTCTAGTTAGAGAAGAGGACAAACTTTTCTTCAGAGAAAATAAAGGAGCAAACATTTTTTAATTGGGGAGGGGAAGTGGTAAAAATAAAGTATGGATGGAGCATGTAACTAACCACTCTTAACACTTTCATATAAAAAAATGTTTAATTGATCCCAATGGTTTTATGTTACCTTTCTGACAAGGTGCTTAATAATAGATCGTAGATAGTTACAGGTGTGTCTGTGAGTTTTGGCTCATATTTCTGATAGGTAGATCTTCTGGACTGGCTGGACTCAGTGGCTCACAGTTGAGCTTGCTCATGTGTTTGCTTTTAGCTGTAAGGTTGTTGGACGTTGGTAGGTTGGGTGGAGGCTAGCTAGTCCCAGCTGGCCTCACTCACATGACTAGTAGTTTGCTGGGTAGGAGTAGTAGAGGTGACTGTGTCACATGTCTGTCACCATTCTGCCTGCTAGCTCAGGCCTCTGTACATGGCAGTCTAGCCCAGTCTTCTTCAAATGATGGTGTTTTGAAACAAGAGAACCAAGAAAGAGCAACCCCTCAGTGTGTGAGTCTTTTTAAGACAAATTTTTGGCTACTTTTATAATCTACCACAGTGTGCCCCCTGTAAAATTGTTTACATTCCACCCATGTGCAAAATATGCTGTCCTATCTCCAGACCCTCCAAAATATCATCCAATTTTAGCACCAGGATTATAGTCTAGGATGCACCCAACACTGGAGCACCCAAGTATATAAAGCAAATATTAATACATCTAAAGGGAGAGATATAGTACAATACAATAATAGTGGGGGACTTCAATACCCAACTCTCAGTAATAGACACACCGTCCAGATGAAGATCAACAAAGAATCATCAGAGTTAAACTATATTCTAGGGCCAGACATGGTGACTCATGCCTGTAATCCTAGTACTTTGGGAGGCCAAGGTGGTAGGAGCACTTGAGGCCACAAGATTCAGATGAGCCTGACCCTGTCTCTACAAAAAATAGAAAAGTTATCCAGACATGGTATGTGCCTGTAGTCTCAGCTACTTGGGAGGCTGAGGCAAGAGAGTTGCTTAAGCCCAGGAGTGTGAGATTGCAGTGAGCAACCTAGAGTGAGCCACTGCACTCTAGCCTGGGCAACAAGCAAGACCCTATCTCAAAAACAAACAAACAAAAAAACCATACCCTAGACCAATTAGGCCTAGCTGACATTTAAAGAATATTTCACCCAACTCCTACAGAACACATATTCTTTTTGTCATCACATGGAACATTTTCCAGAATAGAGCACATCTTAGGCTACAAGACAAGTCTCAATACATTTTAAAAAGTATAAATCATATCAAATATCTTTTATGACTACAGAGGAATAAAACTAGAAATCAATAACAAGAAGAACCTTGTTGAAATCCTGTCATTTGCAGCAACATGGATGAAACCGGAGGTCGTTATGTTAAGTGAAATAAGCCAGTCACAGAAAGACAAATATCACATGTGCTCACACATATCATATATGGGAGCTAAAAAAAAGTGGATCTCATGAGCATAGAGAGTAGTTTGTTAGTCACCAGAGGCTGAGAAGGGTGATGGTGGGGCACGAGGAGAAGTTGGTTCATGGGTGCAGATATAAAGTTAAATAGAGGAATTAAGACCTGGTGTTCTATAGATCAGTAAGGTGACTATAGTTAACAGTAGTCTATTTTACATTTAAAAATAGCTAGAAGAGAATAATTCAAGTGTTCCCAGCATAAAGAAAAGATAAATATTTAAGGTGATGCCTATCCTAATTACCCTGATTTGATCTTTACACATTATTTGAATGTATCAAAATATTACACGTACCCCCTGAAAAAAGTGTCAGATCTCCTAATTTTCATCAGATTCAGATCTAGATGAGGCTTCTTGGGTGTGATCCTTTGAATGTGGGTATTCTTGATCTAGAGACCTTGAACTAAAGAAGAGATTTCTGACCCACACACCCAACATTCCATAGTAAGGCAAGGAAGGACAACCATAAAAGTCAAAATGAAGAGACAGCGATCATGGTCCATAGCATTTCTGAAATCCCTCCAGACAAATGTTGTGTTGTCCCATGCCCTGGAGACAGGAAATTTTCCTTGATCAGAGCTGAGTCTAACTCTTTGAGATGGACTCCAAATCTATTGCTTTCAAGGGTCCACTATCTTGATCCTATCTTTTTAGACATCCTTCCTTTTTTGTAAGACATGACACGTGTGTTGGCAGCTGTGTAGCTTGTTCTGCCTGCTTTGTGCCAATAGAAAGTTGGGGACCCAGAGCTCTTTTTGCAATTTGAGCAATATCAGTCCAATCCAGTTAAAGTTGATGGCTTTTTTTTATTGACATAAGTCCCCTAACACTTTATAGGCTTTCTATGCATCCAATATAAATCCACTCCACAAAAGCCTCTCTCTACTCTGGGACAATTGCCCTAAGATTCTTATAAGCCCTTTTCTCTAGCTAAGACTGTCTGATAGGCAAACAGTAAATATTTCAGAGATCTTTACAAAGTCTCTTAGAGCCATACCCTTGATTTATCTTGCCCTTGAGGCCATTACTTACTTTGAGAATCTTTTACTGACTCAAGAGCTTGGGATTGAGCAATACATTTATGTTTCTATCCACCAAATCCTCATTCCTCTATTTTTTTCTTAAATGCTGATTCCACTGACCAATTCTTTCTCCATCTACCATCTCTTGTCCTGTACCTTATCATAGACACCTAAGTAAACCAACTGATTCTTTCAGCATTATGCCCGGCAATAATTTTGCCAAAGTCCAAAAGTTGTATGTTTGCTCTCATCCCAGTTACCACAGAAGGCCTCATTGCTCATTGTTCCACCTCGTATATCACAGGTCAATATTTTCCCATATTTCCATTGCAGCTTTCTCACTACTTTCCAATTTGCACTAGCAACCAGCTCACCATTTTTCTAGCCTTCACTAACATCTTCCTTGCCTTTTTTCAACGCTCCATCCACTGGTCCCAAAGCCAATGCCACGTGTTTTAGATTGTGGTTGTGGCAGCCACCCACTTTCAGGTATCAATTTCTGTACCAGCTAGATTTTGCTGCCCACTAATCCTAGCTTCAAAGAACAACCATTTGTTCAGCTTCTGATTCTGTGGTCAGCTTGTTCTTTTGGTTTGGGGTCATCCTGGCTGATCTCCGCTGGGCTTGCTCATGAGTCTGTTATCATCTGGCAGATTGAGTGGTGACCAAAATTCGGTCATGAGCTCACTCATACACCTGGCAGTTGGCAGACTGTCAGTTAGGGCAGCAGTGTCTTTTATCATCCAGCAAGCTTGACCAGGCTCCCTCGCATGAGAGCAGAGTTTTAAGAATAGACAGAACAAGCCCCAGAGCATAAGCACTTTTCAAGTCTGCTTGCCTTGCATTTTCTGTTGTTGTGTTGGTCAATTAAGTTATGTGGCCAAGCTCAGAGTTGGTGGGGTGGGGGACTACCTAAGGGTCTGATGACAGGGAGGGTAACCATGGTGGTCATTTTTGCAAGCAATCTACCATAGATATTAAAATGGAAAGGTGGAAAGATGGAAGGGTTTATTTAAACTCCTAGTTGAAGGATATTGTCACTGTCAGAGATTCATCTCAGTTTCTAGATGGGGACAAACAGCTTGGAGAGAGTGAAAGCTTTGAAATGTTCCTCTGGCTAAGCAGATGGTACCACTTACTCCTGGGAGACAAGATATACAAAGCAATGGAACTCTGAGATTTTACCTTAGATTTATTTATCACTGACTTTTGGATGCAAAACATTTGAGTCAATACTCTATTCAGTACTCCCTGAGGAGTGACTTTCTCTTATGCCAATACACATAGTCAATTTTACTTCATGTGGAATGTTTGAGAGTTAAAGTGACCTGGCTGGAGTCCCTAATCTGTACACCTGTGTCAGGACATGGACGGGAAAGAGAAGAAAGAGGTCACATGTTTGCAGTGAAGGCAGTCATGCAACTTCTTGGCATGCAGAGCTGGATTGGGGAACATACAACCTTACAGGTGCAGTATTAGAATTAGTGGTATAGTGTAAATGAAATTGAAACTGGCATTCAACTTCACATACGATGGAAATTTAATAGATTTGGTGGGGATGAATGCACTACTTCACAGTCCTACAAATAAGTACAAACATGATTTCCTTAGGTAAATATGGTCTCTGTTTCAAATAAATAAATGACTTGGAAACTAACTTTTAGGTAGAATAGGGTCCTAAATGGGTGAAAATCTGTCCTTAAATGTTCCTATTCTAAGGAATGGGATATTAAATTGTTCCTCTCCTCAACAATGGAATGCCTAATTATTTCTCTTCCAGATTGTTTCATGACCAATTGTTCCACTCCCAAGCAATGGAACATTCAATCAGTCCTCTCCCAAACAATGAAGTGTACTCAATTGTTCCTCTCCCGACAGTTGAATGCTCAATTGTTCTTCTCCCAAGCAATGAACTCAATTATTCAGGTGAATATAGTTGAAACATTTCCATTTCTGGCAGTATAAATCAATGCTGTGACCAGAGCAATGTTTTGGGCCCAGCTCTCTAAGTTGGAGTCAGGCACATTCATGATTATGATGGTGATCCTTTGGGATAATTGTGGAACTTTCTGAATAAGAGGTTTTGTTGTTGTCTGTTCCTCACCCCAAATGATCTATTGGGTCTTCATGTTCTCTTATCAGCCATACAGAATAGATAAGAATGAGCTTGTGGATACCAGTAGGGATGTGTCAAAGTCAAGGTGACACTGAGCCAAATACTTCTGTACCTAATATTTGTTAGTTGAACTCCTGCTGCAGAGCTGAGCGAGAACCATCTTGGCTCTCAGGAAGCTCATATTTTAGTCATAGAGGGAGATACATCAGGAGAGAGCCAGGTGGACAGTTGGCCAACTGCTCTGGAAACTCAGATGATGGTGGCCTCCTCTCCTCCTGGAGAACTAGGAGAGGCTGCAGAAAGATGGGCAATCCACTAGGGCCTTGAAAAGGGGGCAGTATTTTGACAAAGGCTCAAGAACAGGATCCCACTAGGCAGAAGCAAAAACATAAGCGTGCTGTGAAAGTTTACAGTATGGATTCAGGCAAGAAAGTCTCCTTCCAGTTCTAGTGAACCCCTTGAAGTTCTAGTCTCTTTGTCTCTGGCGCTTCTCAAAATTCATCTGAATGCACAATGTGAAACAAATGTTCTGAGGTCTTATGAGAGAGACCCCTGATCTGTCTTGGTCACAGAGATGAAGTTCTGGGGAGAATAAACAGGATGTGGACATGTCATGTGCGTGGTCTATTTATCTGGAGAGAGAAAGGCATCCCCAGTTAATGAGAAAGTGTGCACAGCCTATTGGACCCATAAAGCTCTCCTTAAACACCTGAAAGCATTATTAAGAGTGATGCTCATAAAAATAACATGTGGTTTTTGGCCACATTGGAAAAATCAGAAATACATCCAGACAAACATCACTTAAAATCTCATCATGCAGAACTAACAGGCTAACATTTTGTTGTACCGATTGCATTCTTTCTTTCCTGGGCATACAAATGCATGGATCTTAAAAATATTTTAAGCAAAATTGGAATTTTACTGGTAATGCATAGTTTGAAAAATGTATCCTGCATTTTTATTTAACCTTTTCTCATGAGTGTTTTTACAAGTTAATATTCTTTGAAAACACGTGGGATCTTTATTTGTCAAACACATATCACATCATGCTTTCTGTGTACCAGCCACTACCTTAATGTTTTGCATATATTAACTCATTTATTTCTCACAGAGACTCTAAAAGGGAGGCAACATTTTTTTCCATTTTTCATTGTGGTAAAATATATGTAACATAAAATTTACCATTTTAATCATTTTTAAGTGTACAGGTCAGTGGCCTTGATCACATTCACAGTGTTGTGCAGTCATCACCATCATCCATCTCCAGGAGCTTTTCAAACTCTGTGCCTATTAGACAACACCCCCCTCCCCCTCCCTAATCCTCTACTGTCCATTTCTGTGAAATTGACTATCATGTTGCCTCATATAAATGGAACTATACAACATCTGTCCTTTTGTGACTGACAGTCCACTTAGCATCATGTCCTCAAAGTTCACCCATGTTGTAACTTGTGTCAAATTTCCTGCCTTTTCAAGGGTGAATAATATTCCATTGTAGGAATAAAACACATTTTATCTACTCATCTACCCATGGACACTTGGGTTGCTTCTGCCTTATGGCTATTGTGAATAGTGCTGCTATGAACGTGGTGTACAAATACCTGTTTGAGTCTCTGCTTTTAGAGGGAAGCACTAGATCATATGGTAATTCTGCGTTTGATACTTTTAGGAATTGCTGTACCATTGTGAGGTAGGTTATGTTGTTATTCCCATTTTATAGATGAGGCAATTGAGGCAGAGAGAGATGAAGTGATTTGCCCCCAGGCATGCAGCAGCCAGCAATTGGCAGAGCTGGGATTGGAACTCATATAAATTAGAGCACAAATCAGTGCTCTTGGCCTCTGTAACATACTGACTATATTAAAGTGTGTGTAGCCCCTTTCTCCACTGTGTTCAAGTTTTCAGTTAGATTTTCAGCATTAAATACAGCACTGCCTCCAACAGTGTTGTATATGTATGTGCATTTCTAGTTATTTCTTTAGGACTCATTTTTAGGAATAGAATCCTAGACTGTAACCCTGATATTCTGGAGGGTCTGACAATAGGACAAGCACCTGTTGCATATGAGTGGAAAGTAAGCAGTTTTTCAGAGGGCACACTGTGCTGGATTATAAAGGCAGCCAAAAATTCTTCTTCATAAAACTTGCACACTATGGCATATCCTCTTTTGCTTCTCTTGAAACCTGCAGATATTTGAATAAGTCTGGGCTAGCCTGCCTTGTGTAGAGGCCTGAGCTAGCTGGCAGGATGGTGACAGACACGTGGCACAGTCCCCCCTGTTGCTCCTAGCCAGCAAACTACTGGACATGTGGGTGAGGCCAGCTGGGACTAGCTAGCTTCCTGCCAACCTGCCAATACCCAACAACCTTACCGCTAAATCACATGAGCAAGCTCAGCTGAGAGTCACCGAGTCCAGCCAGTCCAGAAAAGATCTACCCATTAAAATGTGAGCCCAAACTCACTGACACACATCTCTATCTACGATCTATTATTAAGCACCTTGTCAGAAAGGTAACATATAAGCATTAGGATCAATTATACATTTTCTAATATGAAAACCTTAAGACTAGTTGGTCACATGCTCCATCCATACTGTATCTTTATCACTTCCCTCCTCCATTAAAAAGATATGTGCTCCTTTATTTACTCTGCAGAAAAGTGTGTCCTCTTCTCTAACTAAACTGTAAACTCCTTTAAGACAAAACGTGGCATAGCGGTAAATAGCTCAGACTGCAGAGTGAGATTATCTGGTTTCAAATCTCAATGCCGTACCACAAGTTCTACGACTTTGAGAAAGAGGCATGAACATTTTAAAGATCTTGACATGGACAATATGGCTATGTCATCCTTCAAAATGATCTAACCACTTAATCTTCCACCAGTCATAAGTAGGGCACTTATTTTATTATGCCCTCATCAACACTGAATATTTGATATTTAAATATATGATTGATAATTTGATATAGTAACATGATTTCAATTTTTATCTTTTCAATTATTAGTGAAATGAAGCAGTTTCTTTCCAGTTATAATGATCCTGAATACCGATGACCTTATTTCCTTTTAATTTTCTAAATGGCCCCTAAGCTTTTGGCAGGGATTTGTGTGCAGAAACACCTTTGTCAATAGGTGACAAAGTAAAAATAAAAGGCAATTTCTGGTGATGAGCCTCTCAGGATGAGCCCATGTGTCCAGGGCACCTTCATGACAACGTTCTGTCACTCACTGGGAAATTGCACCTAGCAGACAGGTGTGTTGAATGAATCAGTTTGTGGTTTGGCATCTTCTAGAGCAGTTCAACTCAAGACAGCTGAGAGCTTTTTAGAACTGCAGATTCCACTGAAAAGGAATCTCTAGGTGGATGAAGCCCAGGAGTAGGTCTGGGTTTTAACAAATTCTGCAAATACTACTTAGCAAACAAGGAACAAACTCCCTGTGCATGCTATGTCATGGATGCATCTCAACAACATCATGCTGAGTGAAAGAGGCCAGACACGAGACCACATATTGCATGATTCCATTTATATGCAGTGTCCAGAAAAGGCAAATTTATAAAGACAGAAAGTAGATCAGAGGTTGCCTGGAGCTGGGGGTGGGAAGGGAACTAACTGGAAATGGGCAGGGGGGATCTACTGGGAGATGCAAATGTTCTAAAACTGATTAATGGTGCCGCTCAGTAAAGTCAGTAAAAATCATTGAATTGTACCCTTGAAATGGGTGAATTTTATGATATGTAAAATATACCTCAATAAAATTGATTTAAAAAGAAGCTTTCTAAGGTTATTCTGATGCTCATTAAGCTAGCTAGTGGTCCCCAACTTTTTTGGAACTAGGGACCGGTTTCATGGAAGACAATTTTTCCATGGACCGGCGGTGGGGGCTGGGTCGTCATGGTGGGGAGGGTGCAGATCTCAGATGGTGATGCGTGGTCCATTTCCTAACAGGCCAGGGACCAGTACCGGGGCCACAGCCTGGGGGTTTGGGACCACACACCTAGACACAGTGTCTCCCAGACATGACTGAAGACAGACATCACCTGGAGGGCTTGGTTTAAAGACTAAACAATTACAACAAAAACCAGATTCTTGGGCCCCAACTTAAACCTACTGTATTATAATTTCCATTGGACAGGCATAATGATTCTTGTCATTCATTGGGCATTTGTTGGGAAACACTGAAGAAAACTTAAAACAGTTGTTCTCCCCTCTGCTGTACAATGTGACCCTACAGAGCTTTAGATGGTTAACAGTAAAATTTTGTATATCACAAAATAGCTAAAAGAGTGGCATTTGAATGTTCTCACTGCAAGAAAATGATAAATGCATGAGGTGATGGATACACTATCTTGATTGGCTTGTGATCCAAGATAGATATGTCTCAAAACAATACATTGTACGTTGTAAATATGTACAATGACAATGTGTCAATTAAAAAATTAATCAAAAAAATTTTAAAAATACAGACGTCTGCAGAAGTTTTGGTTTACTTGTTTGGGGCATTGGGAGTTTTCAATGGTGCCCAGGTTATTGTAAGTTGCGGCCAAGGTGAGGCCCACTGCCAATGGTCACTAATGCCCAATCTTTCCAGCTTTTATGTCTGCCAACCCTAGGAGGTGTATGGCTAATCCTCATGGTCTAGGACAGAATTTGTTATAATAGAATTACAGCCGTTACATCCATGTAAGGAAAAGGAGTCAAAGGATGAGCATGTCATTTCATTTGCAGGACAAGTTTCTAGAAACCCCACTCCCTATATTTTCCACTCCCTCTCACATCCTCACTGGACAGAACTTATATGGCCATTTCTTTCCACAAGGGAGGTTAGGAAATGGAATCCTTTAGTTGGGTGGCTATATGCCCAGCTAAAAATCGGTGTTCTGTTACTAAAGGAGAAGAAGAGGATGGATATTTGGAGACAACTGCAAGACTGGTGACACTGACATATCAGGCAGTTCGTTATTTTGATCTTATTCATCTTTTCAAATGAGAAAACTGAGGTAGGGTTGCTACCCAGTTAAATTTGAATTGAAAGCAACCAATGTTTTTAGTATAATTATGTCCCAGATATTGTGTGAAACATACTTATGCTAAAAATTATTCATTGTTTATCTGAAATTCAAATTTAACTCAACTTTCTGTGTTTGTATTTTGCTAAATCTGGCAACCCTCAACTGAGGTTTTCGAGAGTCACTCTCTCAAGACCACTTTTCAATTGCAAAGACTGACTCTAACCGCAGTCCGTTTGACTCTGGAAACCACACCTCTGTATGTAATATTTGTCCACCCTTTACAGTTTTCAACACATATTCAGCCTCCTGATCTCTTTGTTTTAAGGTCTTCCTTCTGAGATAGAGGTCACTAGCTACCCTCCATAAATGGGAAACCAAGGCCCAGAGGACCTCGGATGATTCCAGCTCTACCACTTCTTAGATGCATGACCCTGGACAAGTTATTAAATTTCTTTGTGTTGAAATTTCCTCATCTGAAAAAAACAGGTAAAATAATAATAGTGATAATAGATCATACCTTATGGAGTTTTTATGAGGATTAAACAAGTATGCATCAAAAACGTTTGGCATAAGTCTTGACACAGAGTAAAACCCTCAATAAATGTTAGGAGAGTTGATTTTGTTTCTCATCAGCCCGCTGTGGCAGATGTCTGATTTAATCCAGATCTTCCGGCTGCAAGACCATTGTGGTGTTGCGTTGGTTATGTAGGTACACATGTGATTATAGACGCTCTTAGGCAGAGTGAGAATTCAGTCACTGTGTAAATTGTTGCAGTAAGGGGAGTTTAATTCCTCTTCCACACCTAGATTCCTGGGACAATCTGTCCCATCATTTGGCAGATGTCTCTTCGTTTCTACATGCTGGAGCACACAGTCCTCTTCCGTTCTCCTTGGTCAACCTTGCCAGAGGCTTGTTGCATTTATCAGTCTTTTAAAATTACTCACTTTTGATTTTATTACTCATTTTTACAGTTTCTTTTTCTTATTTCTTTAATTTCTGATCTTCTCTTTTTTGTTTCAGCCCTTTTTCCCAGATTGTTACTGTAACTTCTTGTTACAGTAACTTCTTGTTACAGTATCTTCTTGTTACAGTATCTTCTTGTTACAATAACTTCTTGTTACAGTTTATTCATTTTTAGTATTTCTCTTTTATGTCAAAATTAGTTTAACAACTTTGTGCATATTTTAGTATGCACATACAATTTTACACAAATATATAGATATAACCACATATCTGCTTTTTCTTACTGTGCCCCCCTTTTTCCCCAAATACTTAATCCTTTTCTCTCCACTTATTCTGTCTACTTATATTAATAATCTATATTGAATTCTTGCATATTTCTATAAGTATCTACATAGAACCCATTATACATATACATATACCTATCAAAAAGTTTATTACCATTGATTAACTTACACACAAAGGATCATAATATACAACCTTTTGTATATCTTGCTTTTATGACTCAATGATGCCTTTTGGAAATCCTCCCAAATCCTCAGATAGCTCTAAGTTGTTCCCTATAATGAGCTATATAATATTCCATGGTGTGAATGCTTCACAGTTTACTCATCCATTTCTCTACTGATAGATATTAACTTTATTTCCAGTTCATCGCCATTTAGAAGGATAATGAACACGCTAGTACTCGCATCCTTATGCACTTAGTGCTTTTATTTCTGTAGGAGATGTACTCTGAGTTGAAATGGCTGGATTTAAAGGGATATGTATTATTAATTTTAATAGACATTAGCCAAATTGTTTTCCACAAACACTATCTTCTTCACATTTGCACCAGCAGTGTGTGAAAACATAATTCTAAGTGTATCCCCAATGGCAGCAATATATTCATTTGATTTCAGGGGCCTTACAGTATAGTCTGATATATGTCCCCACCCTCTTTCTTTTCCTTCTCCTATTATTCTTCTTCTCTTCTGCCTCCTCCTCTTCCTTTTTCTTCTCCTTTTTCTTCTCTTGGGTATTTCTGGGCATTTTTGCCTTCATATAGTATTGAAATGTGTATAGGAATGGCAAACTTATCAATGTAATAGACTAGACAACCCAGACACTGATTCCAAAATATTTGAGAAGTTCAATGAGTGGGGAAAAGAAGGTTATTTAAAAGGGATTGATTTATGCACCTGGAAGAAAATAAACATAGATTCCCATAACACGCTGCCTTAGTTTGCTTAGCTTCCATAATAAAATACATAGACTGAGTGGCTTAAACAACAGGGATTTATTTTCTCACAGTTCTGGAGGCTGGGAGATCCAAGATCAAGGCGCCAGCAGGGTTCTTCCTGAAGAAGATTCTCTTCCTGGCTTGTAGATGGCCACCTTCCTGCTGTGTCCTCACATGGTGGAGAGAACAAGCTCTGGTATCTCTTCCTATAATGACACTAATCCTCTTGCACCAGGGCCCCACCCTTATGACCTTATTTAACCTTAATTGCCTTCTTTGAGGTCCTATCTCCAGATAGTTACGTTAGAGGTTATTTCAACATGTGAAGTTTTAGGGGACACAATGTAGACCATAACATACAATATAGACAAAAATAACTACATGTAGATGAAAGGTTTAAGTACATAAAAATGATTGAATAAAACTCTTATAAATGTTCAGGGAACTTCATGTAAAATCTGGGACCTTGAAACTTGCTAACCAAAGCTAAAAATCCAGGAGATATTAAAGAAAGGCTGGGCATATTTACCCATGGGTGTGGTGGGTAAATATGGGGGATGGGCAACTTGTAGCTCTGACTTTGGTGGTGCAAAGGTAATATATGTAACCAAAGTATTTGTATCCCTGTAATATTCTGAAATAAAAAAAAATAGAATCAATGGACAAAATCAATAAATAATAGATATGAAAAAATGTAATATTGCTACTAGATCAAGAGGTAATATCTATAACATAAAAGTATGCTTATAATTTGACAAGGAAAAGGTAGTAAATAGGTAAATGGATTTGAAAGGGCAGTTCAATACTCTTTTTTATTGAAGCCTAACTTACATATAGTGAAGAGCTTAACAGATGTTTACATATGCGTACAACTATGTACCTACCATACTAGTCAAAATACAGAATACCACCAACACCTCAAAAGACTCCCTCCTACCCTTTCCTAGTCAATATCACCACCCAGATTTAACTTGTATTCTGACCCTATCATTATAGTTTAATTTTGTCTGTTCTTGAACTTTTGTCACATAGTATCTACTTACATCAGGTAGGGTTCAATCAGAAGATGTAAACTACTGGCTTCTTTCACTCAATCAATATCTGTGATATTCATTTATGTTGTTGCATGTTTGGGTGGTTTGTTCTTTTTTTATTGCTGTGCTGTTGCTGGAAATTGGGATCATTTCTAGGATTTAGCTATTATGAATAAATTGCTATGAGAATTCTGTACATATCTTTTGGTGGACATATGCACTCATTTCTCTTATGTACATACACAGGAGTGGAATTGCTTGGTCACTTGTGACCCAGTAGCTCTATATTCTTGTCAAAATTTGGCATTGTCTTTTTAGTTTTTAACTCTTCTGGGAATTATGAAGTAGTATCCCCTTGTGGTCTTAATTTTCATTTCCCCCATGTTGAGCTTATTGGCCATTTGCAGATGTATTGGATATCCTCCTTTGTGAAGTGCCGATTCAGGTCTGTTGCTTATTTTTAATTGGGTTGGTGAAGTCAAGCAAAAATAGGTTTTCTGTTCCTAAGTTCTTGTCAGACATGTGCATTGAGAATTTATTCTAGTCTGGCACTTGCCCGTTCACTTTCTTTGTCATTTCTTTTGAAGAATAGTAGGTTTTAATTTTAATAAACGCAAGTTATCTTTTATTTTCTATGTCCTGCTTAGGAAATTTTTCCATTTCCCAAGGTCATCAAGATATTCTCCTAGGTTCTCTTCCAGAAACTTTATATTTTTTTTCTTTTGTATTTAGGTATGTATTCCACCTGAAATTAATTTTTGATGCGAGAAAGAAGTCAACTACTATTTTTTCATATGAGCAGTCACTTGCTTCAGAATCATGTACGGAAAATACCACTCAATAATTATGCATTGTATGTTTCAAAATTGCCAAAAATGTAGATTGCAAATGTTTTCACTACAAAGAAATGGTGAGCATGTGAGGTGATGGACATGTTAATTAGCCTGATTATACAATGTATACATATATCACAACATCACATTGTACTTCATAAATATATATAATTATTGTCAATTAAAAATAAAATTGTTATAAGTTTTAAAATTAAAAAAAAAAGACATTATAAATACTATTCTTTCCCCACTGAGTTGCACTGAGGCCCAAGCAATAAATCAAGTAACAATGTATGTGAATATCTATTTCTGAATCACTGTTGTCTTCCATTGTTCTATTTATCTATCTATCATTGAACCAATACCACAACCCCATTATTTATTATAACTTAATAGGAAGTATAGAAATCTGATAGTCAAAATCCTTGAAATTTGCTCTTTACAATGTTCCTGACTATTCTAGGTTTTTTCAACTTTCATATACATTTTAGAATTACCTTGTCAATTCACACATACATACACACACCTTCTAGACTTTTGATGGGGATTGTATTAATCTATACATCAATTTGAAGGAAATTGATAACTTTATTAATTTAGTGAGTCTTCTAAATTATGAATGTATGGAAATATTGTAGGATTTGACATTTTTGATGCTCTTGTAATGTTATTGTTTTTCAAATTTTGTTTTTTACTTGTTTGCTGTGGAATGTAGACATACACTTGATTTTCATATACTGACCTTATATTCACTGACCTTATTACATTTGCTTATTACTTTTAATAATTTCTTTGTAGGATCTTTTGGATTTTCTATTTGCACAATTCAATGCAGTTGAATGGAAATTAGTAGAAGAAATCTTTGTCTTGTTCCCATAATCACATTTCACCATCAAGTATGTTACTAAAGGTATTTTGAAGATACAATTATCAGATTAAAAAATCTTTTTTGCAATTCCTCATTTCCTGAGTTTTTCTTTATTTTTAAAAATGAATGAATGTTCAATTTTATCAAATGCTATTTCTGCATCTTTTGAGAAAATTGTAATAATTTTTGTCTTCTGTTTACAAAGACAAATTAACTTTGCCTTCCTATTAAAAAAAACAATTATGTAATTTGTTTATTATTGTTATTTTATTTTTGTTATCATTATTTAGGATTTAACTACTTTGATTATTATTTCAAAAGTGAGACTGGCATGCGATTTTTTATAATGTTTCTTGTAATGTTTATTTCTTCAAGGCCTTCCTGGAATAAAGAAAAATAGCCAGTGAATTAGACTTGCTAATATTTTGTTTTGGATTATTGCTTTTATATTCATGAAGATCTTCATCTACCTTCTGTTTCTTAAAATGTTCTTGTCAAGTCTTAGGACAAGGTTACACTGAACTCATAATAGCAGCTAGCAAGTGTATTTTCTCTTGTAATTTTTCTGCTTTTATTTTTATTATGCTCTTTTACTTTCCTTGGGCTTAAGCTAGTGTTTTTTTCCAAGTTTATTGAGTTGGAAACCTAGACCATTGATTTTCAACTTTTCTTCTTTTTCTAATATACACACGTAAATGTATACTTCCCCTCTAGGTCCTACTTTAGCTTCATCTCACAAATTTAGATATTTGGTATTTGAAATATTTAGTATTCAGCTAAAGATATTTTCTAAATTCCATTTTGATTTCCATTTTGACACACAGATTATTTAGGAGTGTTATCTAATTTTCAATCATCTGGAGATTTTCCAGGTATCCTTTCCTGTTGAGTTCTAATTTAATTCCATAGTTATCAGAATATACACTTCAAATTATTTCCTTCCTTGGAAACTTTTGAAACTTGAGTTTTAGCCCAGAGTATAGTCTGTTTTGGTACATGTTCTATGTGTACTTGCAACAGATTTTGCATTGTTGGAGGCATTCAGTGGGGTTAGGTTGTTTAATCATCTCGTTCGAATCTTCTACACCCTTGCTAACTTTTATGATTAATTTTTTTCTGTCATTGACTGACAGATGTGTGTTAAGGTTTCCAACCCTTATTGTGGTTTTGTCTACTTATCCCATTGGTTCCGTCTACTTAAAATTTATGTATTTTCAAACTATATTATTAAGTACTCTAAATGTTAGGATAGCTATATCTTCCTGTTGAATTGACTCTTTTATTATTATATTGTATATCCCACTTTTCTCTCATAACAGCTCTTTTCTTCAAGTACCTTTTGCTGATATTAATATAGCCATAGATGCTTTCTTTTGCTTAGTGTTTTTTTTTATTGAATGATATCTAGTTTATATCCTTTTACTGTTAACCTGTTCTTTATGTTTAAAATGTATTTCTTATAATCAGCACATAGGTAGGCCTTGCTTTGTTTCTGGCCTGATAATCTTTTAATTGGAGTGTTTATTTTATTTTCATTTAATGTAGTTACTGATATAATTGGGGTTACATTTGTCAAATGTATCATTTTACTATTTGTTTATGTGTCCTTTCTGTTCTTTGTTCTATCTCTCCCTATTTAGCACTTTTGGGGTATTTATCATTCATTTTTATTAGTTTATATTTTATCTCCTCTAATTTTGGGGGGTCATGTCTTTCAGTATCTCCACTTATCTCTTTCCTATTATTTTGTTATAATTACTGTATTTCCCTCAATATGTCATAATTTTCACAAGGCATTGTTATTGTTGCCTTGAACAGTCGACACATTTTTTCAAGTGACCCTTATATTTACCCTCTCCATTGCTTTTCATTCCTTCTTGCAATTTCACAAATCCATCTGGAATAATTCTGAAAGATTTCATCTCTTGTTGTGTGAGTCTTCTGATCAAATGATTCTCTCCGTTTGTGTTTGTCTAGAAATGCACCTTTATTTTACCTTCATTTTTGAATAGTATCTCCTCTGGGATAGAATTCCAGGGTGACAATTATTTTCCCTCAGAGCTTTAAAGAAGCTGTTCCTTTGTTTCCTAGCGTTTGTGGTGCTATGGTTTGGATACCTGTTCCCTACAAAACTCATGTTAAAACTTAATCCACAATGTGGCATGTTCAGATGTGGAGTCTGTAAGAGGCGATTGGGGTCATGAGAGCTCTGCCCAAAGGAGTGGATTCATCCATTTGTGGATTAATGGATTAGTGGTTAATAGACCATTGGATTGTCAGGGAGGTGAATTGGTGGCTTTATGGTAAGAACATTAGCACACTCAGCTTCCTCACCACGAGATGCTCTGTGCTGCCTCTGGACCCTTACAGAGTCCTCCCCAGCAAGAAGGCCATCCCCAGGTACGGCCCCTCAACCTTGGCCTTTGCAGCCTACAGAACTGTAAGAAATAAATTATTTTCTCTATAAATTACCCAGGTTCAGGTATTCTTTATAAGCAACAACTAAGATACATAGTATCTATCAATAAGTGAATTATCTCTCTCATTTTTCTTTCTCTGAAGGCAATTTCTTTTTTTTGTTTGAATTTTTTAAGATTTTCTCTCCAATATCGGTACTCAGTTTGGCTATGAAATTATTTTTCCCTGAGTTTTCTGTTTTTCTTGAATGTGGGTATTGATGTCTTTTATCAGCTTTGGAAACCCATGAGCTATCGTTTCTTCCACCTGATTCTCTTCTCCTTCTGGTACCCCAATTACATCTATGTTAGGCCTTTTGACCACATCTCACAGCTCTTTCATACTCTCCTTTGTGTTTTGCTTTATTATTCTCTCTCTGTGATTTGATTTAGATCTTTTCTATTGATTGGCCTTTGAGTTTCCTCATCCTGTGTCTGCTGTTAAACTCAACCAATTAGTTCTTAATTGCAGATTTTGTGTTGTGCAGGTCTTGAATGTCCATTTGATTCTGATTGTTCTTGGCTGCCTGTTAACACTTGAATAGTGTTGAAGTAGTTAATGTTGATGAATAGTGAACTGTCTCTCATGGGTAAGGTTTGTTGACTGGTGAACTTTGCCAAAGAGTGTTTGTGTAGGGAACCATCCAATTTGGTGGGCTAGTTTCAAATGTAGGTATTTGTAGGTCTCTTAGGTTTGCCAATTCCTTCTGCAGGCAGGAATTTTATAATTTCCTAATATCTTTTGGGAGACAAGTGAGATTATGGGGCTAAGGTGCCTTATCATTATATGTCTGCCTATCTAACTTTTAACTCTCCCTCTTTCAACTCTTGTAATACTCTGCCTTCTGTTGTGTCTTGTGCATAGGAGGACAGAATCTCTCCTGCTTAAATGAGGGAGAGGGAGTCACTTGGCTATGTGAAATGAATGAGGAATCTGGGGGGGTCTAACTTCTCTTTAAGTAGAGCTTCAAGGAATTCTGCTTTTGTTCCTACCTACCATTCTAGGAATCTGGGACCTCAATTTTGTAAGCTCTCCAGGGTTTATCCAAATGCATATTAGTATTTTAGTTTGTTTTATTTTGTTTTTATTTGGCCTTCCCTACCTCAGGATTTTGGGTCTCAGCTTTCTTTAGTTTGCTAAGTTCCATTTTGAAAAATTGCATTCTCATTTTTCATCTGATGTTAGCTTTTCTCTTGATCGCTTTACCTTCTGGGTTTATACAATATTTATTATTTTATTATTGCTATGGTAAAATTTAGGAAGGTAATAGAGATAGACTATGTTTAGACTGAAGCCTACTTTAAATTTTTTATTTTAATTACTATATTCTTAATTGAATTTCTGACATATTTTATTCTTTTAAAAACACTTTGGGACTGCAGACTAGTTCAGCCTCTGTGGAAAGCAATATGGAGATACCTTAAAGCGATACAAGTCGATATACCATTTGATCCGGCAATCCCATTACTGGGCATCTACCCAAAAGAACAAAAGTTACTCTATGAAAAAGACACCTGCACTCAAATGTTTATAGCAGCACAATTCACAACTGCAAAGATGTGGAAACAACCCAAGTGCCCATCAATACATGAGTGGATTAATAAAATGTGGTATATGTATACCATGGAGTACTATTCAGCTCTAAGAAACAATGGTGATAGAGCACCTCTTGTATTTTCCTGGATAGAGCTGGAACCCATTCTATTAAGTGAAGTATTCCAAGAACGGAAAAACAAGCACCACATGTACTCACCAGCAAATTGGTATTAACTGATCAACACCTAAGTGGACATATAAGAATAACATTTATCAGGTGTTGGGCAGGTTGAGGGGAGGGGATGGGTATATACATACATAATGAGTGTGATGCCCACCAACTGGGGGATGGACACGCTTGAAGCTCTGACTCAACGGGGGAGGGGGGCAAGGGCAATATATGTAACCTTAACATTTGTACCCCCACAATATGCTGGAAAAAAATTAAAAAACAAAACAAAACACTTTATTAGTTGTTTTCCTCATAAAGTTCTACATTTTCATGTGGTTTCTATCCTTTTATTTTCTCTCTCCGGTCATTTTAAATAAAACTGTGTTAGGATCTCATACACATTGTTCTCTCATCTCAAGTTCTTGAGGGTGCTAAAGCTCTTGTTTGCTGCATCTGCTGAATCACTCCCCTGGTGGATCATTACCTGAAGTAGTTTGTAGTTATTTTTCTGGGAGCTCATCATCTTTGGGGATTGTTTTTTTTCCCGGGCTAGTCTAATGACACCTGGGTTATAAAAGTTTCTCCTGAGTGTGGTTTTGCATTAGTTTCTTCTGTGTTCTCCAAAAGTATTTACCAGTACAGAGTCAATTGCAGGTCAATTTCCTGAATTGAGGATCCTTATACATAGGGAAGGTATATGTTCAGGTTTCACATTTACAAGTAGCTCAGATTTGGGATTTTATGTTCTCATGGGAATTTTCTTTTCCTACTCCAGCACTAAAGCATTTCCTTATTCTAGTTGGCAAAAATTTTAAGTTCCTCTTTCTCTAAGGGGTTAGAGCTTCAGGAAGTGTGACTCTCAGTTTTAGCCTGAACTCCTGCATGGACATGAAAATTCCAGTCCCCCTGCCCCCGCCCCAATGTAATGGTATATAGTATAGCTGGTTCTGATTCCTCTTCAGGCTGCCCTCATACAGCATGAAACCTAAATCTCTATCTTTAAGTTTATTCTTTATGTTTATATCTCTCTCTTTCTTTTGAACTTAACTATAAATTTTTGTGGGGGCACAGGGGAAGAGAAGGTTAAATTTTATCCAAATTTTAATGGTTTTCACTAGAGTGTGGGGATGGAGATGGGATAGTTGCATTATCTTAATTCAACATTGTGCCAGAACTGGGAAATCTACATACTGTTATGCATCGTATTTTCCCTCCAACATTATATCTTGGAGTATTTTCTATATTAGTACCTATCACTGACTTTAATGATTACACAATATTCTATTGCGTATATGACATAAACCATAGAGGATTTAACCACAGTCCTATTTGGTTGATCACAGCTTTTTGCTATTATAAGCAAGATTTTGCAGTGATGATCATTTCATGTATTTCCTTGTCTAAAAGAGAGAATAGAATCACTCGGTCAAAAAATATGTGCATTGCATTTTAAGAATTTGCAGATACTTTCACAAAAATAGAGCTGTAACATCTTTTGTCCTTAGGGGAAAAAGCAATTTCTCTGTTGTGTGTCTCTCCTCCGAAGTATCCTTTGGGATCTGTGTCCAGGTGACTCTAACATGGGAAGAAAGAAAGTAGCATGGTTCTTGGGAAGTGACTAATCCGCTTGCTGCAGAAAGTAGTTATTTTAAAACCAGAGGTGACCTTTCCAAAATTTGAAAAACAAAACAAAGCAAAAAAAAAAAAAAACCCACATTTATAGATAGACTCTTTCCCAGGATCTTGGCAGAGCCATGAATGGAATTCAAGGGCAAGATTACATCATGCCTCATCCCACACCTCTGTCCCCAGCTCTGACCCAACTCTCACACAGCAAGTGGCTGTCTCTAGACAGTGTCCTCTGCTTCTCACGGGAAAGGCAGGTGTTGGGGTCACAGTGATCTTGTCAGGGGGAGCCAGAGGATTTCCTCCTACTCTCTGCTCAGGAGATCAGCTGGGTATTTGGTTCCTTGCCTTTTTGAAAGGTAAATGAAACCTGCGTTAGGTGGAATAGAAACATCTGTGGATGGCAGGTTTCCCTCACAGAAACGCCTTCTAAGAAGGAGAGAACAATGTGCTCCCAGAGCTGACAGACAGAGCCTCATACAATGCATGATTATCATTCAAGTTTAAGGTGTTTAAAAAATATTTTTCAACCTTCATTTTGCATTTCTGTCCTGGGTGGGCACAAGGAGTGGGGGAAGGGAATTGCTCTTAGAGGAACTGGATGCATTTTTTCATTTGCACTTGCTCCGTGTCAGTTTGCTGTGGGACCCTGTTGGGTATGGGAAGTTGCTACTCCTTCCAGACAGTGGAAATTTGCTGCATTGAGTTGATGACCTCAGATAACTTCTTACAAATTGTGTGATCTTGGGAATGATTTTTTAACTTCCCTAACCTATTGTCTTCTTACCTGTAACTTGGGAATGAAAATCCTATGGTCCCCCCTTATCAGCAGGTAATAGGTTTCAAGAGTTCTAGTGAATGACTAAAACTGAAGATAGTATGGAACCCCTACATATACTATGTTTTTTCCTATACTTACATACCTATGATAAAGTTTAATTTACAAATTAAGTGCAGTACTCTTGCACTTTGGGGCCATTATCAAGTAAAATAAGGGTTTCTTGAACACAAACATTCTGATATTGTGACAGTTAATTTGATAACTGACACGGCTACTAAATGACTATTAGGTGGTATACACCACATGTATATGCTGTACAAAGGGATGATTTATGGAGCAGGATGGCTTGAGACTTCATTATGCTCCCTAGAACAACGTGCAGTTTATAACTCATGAATTGTTTATTTCTGGAATTTTCCATTTAATGTTTTTGGAGTGTGGTTGGCCTTGGAAAACTGAAACTGTGGAATGGATAGGAGGGGACTACTGCAGTATCTTCCTCATAGGGTGGTTGAAAAGGTTGAATATGATAAGGTGGGGGATTCACTTGCAAAGTATTTGAAGGGTGCTTAATATAATATGTATGTCATTTTCCTATGTGTTATTAATAATAGTAACAATTATTATTATTATCTTTGTAGGGTATCAAGCAGGGTTTTCCCTATCATTCTAGAATTGTAGCTAAGTTTCAAAATTGAGGAAAGAAGATGTTAAGTATCACATATTCCAAGTTTATGAAACTGCTGTCATTTGGTATCAGCTCCCACCTTGGAGGGCTAACTACACGGCGTCAGTTTAGACACTGTCTCTAACTCTCATCCTCTGGAGTCCACAGCCATTCAATATTAGATGGGGGCTGCAAATGAGAAAAGCTGCTCTAGGAAAACAAAAAAAACTGCTTATGAAGAGAGGCTTTTTCCCATTGCTTGTCCTTTCATCCTTCCACCCAAGCCAAAGAAACAAAGGAGAGTGTCTAAAGAGAATAACTCTTGTTCAGATATACCCACACTAACACCTCTGTCTTATGCACTGGCCCCCGTACCAACTCTCCTAGGAATTTCTTCAAGCTGTTGGATCAGCAGAGTGTCTAATGATACTGAGAGTAAGAGAAAAAGAGAGAGATGGCAGAGCTGACCGAAATACACCTTACTGTCTCCTCCAGCAAAGCAGTTCCATATCCCACAATTTGGTATGAATAAGCCATGCAAGTTTCCTATGGCTTAAAAGGAAACCCCACAAGATAGCTGAGCTTGAGCTGTTTTGCTAAATGAAAAGATATTCACAGGAAATGTAGATACTAAAGTTATTAGAAATGAACTTTAGAATGTATTAATATGTTCAAAGAATTAGGCAAATTGGAAATTTCCATCCTAGAACTGGAAGCCAAAAACATAAAAAATTAAAAGTTTAGAATAAACAAATACGGTAACTAAATTTTAGAATTCAATTACTTGATTTAACTGCAGATTAGATGGGAATGAAGAGAGAATACAATGAACTGGAAGACTGATTTGAAGAAAAGTCCAGACTTTAGCATGAAGAGAAAAATTAATGTAGTATACAGAAGAAAATGAAAAATATACAACAACTGGTGTGAAAAAGACAACATGTACAAGGGAGATCACAGAGGAGAGATGAGAAAGAATAAAGTAGAGGCAATATTTAAAGAAATATTACCTGAGAATTTCTCCAAACTGATGAAAGACAAACTCAAGTCACAGATTACAGATGTTAAACTAATCTCTAGATGACTAAAAACAAAGAAAACACATGTAGGCACATTGGAGTAAGTAGGTTGGAAACCAAAGACAAAAAGAAATTTTTTAAGGTGGTCATAGCAGAGATACATTATGTTTAAAAAAGCAACAGTAAGATAGCTTGTGTCTCAATAGAAATGAAAGTTCAGAAGACAATAGAAAAAAATTTCAAAGTGCTAAAATAAAATAACTGGCAACTTAAAATTCTATGCAGAACAAAAATGTAGATAAACTAAAGACATTTTTAAACAAACAAAAACTGAAAGAATATGTTACCATCTTAACCCATGCTAAAGAAAATGCCAAAGAGAGTTATTCAAGTAGGAGACCATATTCTTAGAGGAAGCACAGAATTGAAGAAATGAAGAGTAACAGAAAAAAGTAAACATGTGGATAAATTAAAATAATAAAGGTTTATTGTACAGAACAATAGTAATATTTTTTAGGGCTTAATCTCTATGTAGAATATGTGAAAATAACACAAAATTCAGGTGAGGTAAATAGATATAAAATATTCCACCTTGCATTGTCTGGGAAGTGACATAAGAAATAATTTCTATTAGACTTTCATAAGTGAATGATGAATTTTAATCTTTTTTGTAACCATTAAAAGAATAGTAAAAAATGTACAATTGGCAAGCTAATCGAAGGCAACATGAAATATGTTTTTTAAAATCCAAAGGAAGGTAAGCAGTTAGAGAAAAATAAAATAAAAGAGAGAAAACAATTAAAAAGAAATAGGAAGATTCTAGTTATAAACTCAAATATGGGGTTATATTTAATCGTTACATTAATTACGAGTGGATTAAACATTACAATTAAATGCTAGTATTTTAACATTAGATAAAGAGCTATAAGTGCTTTTAAGATATATCTCTAAGAAAAAATTTCTGTGAGAGAAATATTTGTTGTATTAAACCAAAAGAAAAAAAAGACATATCTCTTAAGTAAAAGTGTATAGAAGAGTGGAAACAGTATCAAAAGTTATTGAAACTATAGTAATACAAGGGAATGTTGAATTTGTGATAAAAATAATTATTTGAGATAAGAATATTTCACAATAAAAAGGTTAACACACCTTTAAGATACAATAATTATGAATAGTTTTTGTACTAGAAAGCATAACTTAAAAATATATACACAAAAATTCACAAAAGGAAGTAAACTAGACATGTCTACATGTATAGTGGAAAAATTTAACATACTTAAATTTGACATGTAACTAAATATGCTAAAAAAAATGAAATAGACATGAATGGGCTTTTTCCCCCTCAACAGTAGTTATATGATACAAATATTTGTGATAATTTTTAAAAGCTTGTTCCAGTGCAAAAATAAAGCATATTCCAAGACAAAGGAGACAAATGGCTAATTAAAACAGTTGAATGATTAAAACGTACACACACATACACATGATCAAAAACATAGTTAAATTGCACACTGAAGCCACAATACAAAGGGAGATTTAATTACAAAACAATTAAACCTCTCTTTAAGTATACATTTCTATACAGGCAAATTTATAGTCTTACTGGATCTTGCTTTAAAAATTTTTTTAATTGACGAATTATATATATTTATGGCATAAAACATGATATTTTGATGTATGTATACATTATGGAATGGCTAAATCAAGCTAATTAGCATATATATTTCCTCATATACCTATCTTTTTTGTGGTGAAAACACATGTACTCTTTTAGCAATTTTTAAGTATATAATATATTGTCATTTACTATAGTCACCATGATGTACAATAAATCTCTTGAATTTATTCTTCCTGTCCAAATGGAATTCTATATCCTTTAATCGGGTCTTATTTTTCCTCAGGAAAATACCATGCCAGATTAAATTTTTATCATTAGTGTGCAGAGAACTTCTGATTATTTGAAATTTTTTAAAAATAAATTTAAAGAAAAAAAATCAAATTGGCAAAACAAATAGAAAATAAAATTTTAAGTGGTAACATTTACAATAACATTAATAAGTCAAATATGAAGTGATAAATCTAACAAGTATAGGGTGTTACATCCTCATAAAAAGTACCAAACAGATGGAAGAATATATCATATTTATAGATTGGAAGACTGAATACTTTAAGGTATCAATTTTCTATAATTTGATCTTCAGATTCAGTGTAATCCTAATCAATACTACTATAATATTTTTTTGTGAAAATTAAATGGTTGATTCTAAAATTTATATAATAATTCAAAAGAGCAAGAATAGCCAAGAAAATCTTGATAAAAATAATAAAATGTCAAGACTTACATTACCAGATGTTATGGACTGAATTGTGTTCCCCAAATTCCTATGTTGAAGCCCTCACCCCTAATGTGATGGTACGTGACGACAGGGCCCACACAGAGAAAACTAAGGTTAAATGAGGTCAAAATGATGGTGCCCTAATACTAAAAGGATTAGCATCCTTATAGGAACAGACATCAGAGTGCTTGCTCTCTCCACCATAGGAGGACACAGCAAAAAAGATGTCCACCTACAAGCTAGGAAGAGAGCCCTTAACAGAAATTGAATCAGACAGACCCTTGATTTTGGACTTTTCATCCTTCACACTGTGAGAAAATAGATTTCTGCTATTTAAGCCACCCAGTACTTCAGAAGCACATAACTTGTCCAGTTTCACAGGCTCACAGCTGGAGAAGAATTTTGCTTCAGGATCAACCATACCTTAAGTCTCATCCATATCTGATTTAGACAATATTTAGATGAGACTTTGGACTTTAGAGTTCATGCTGGGATGACTTAAGACCTCTGGGGAGCTGGGATGGAATGAATGTATTTTGCATATGATGAAAACATGAATGAATTTGAGGGGGCTAGGGGAGAGTGTTATGAATTGAATTGTGTCCTCCCCTAAATGCATATGTTAAAGCCCTAACTGCCCATGTGAATATACTTGGAAGTAGAGCCTATAAGTAGGTAATTAAGGTTGACTGAGATAAGGGTGGGGCCCTAACACAATAGGATTAGTGTCCTTAAGAGACACCGGAGAGCTCACTCTCTCTCTAGCATAAGAGAATACCCAATGAAAAGGCAGCCATCTACAAGCCAAGAGGAGAGCCCTCACCAGAAACCAAATCAGGCAGCGCCTTGATCTTGGACCTCCCAGACTCCAGAACTGTGAGAAAATAAATTTCTGTCATTTAAGCCACTCAGTCAATGGTACAGTGGTCCTCCCTCACCTGAAGTTTTGCTTTCAGTGGTTTCAGTTACCCTTGGTCAACTGTGGTCTGAAAATACAAAATGGAAAATTCCAAAAATAAACAATTGATAAGTTTTAAATTGCGTGCTGTTCTTGAGTGGCATGATGAAATCTTGCACGGTTTCATCTGTCCAACCTGGACATGAATCATCCATTTGTCCAGCATATCCGTGAGATATATGCTACCTGAGTTAGTCACTTAGTAGCCATTATCAGATCAATTATCAGATCAATTATCATGGTATCACAGTGCTTGTGTTCAAGTAACCCTTACTTAATAATAGCCACAGAACACAAAAGTATTGTGCCTAATTTACAAACTAAACTTTATCATAAGTATGTATGTGTAGAAAAAAATCATAGTATACACAAGGTTCTGTGCTATCCAGGGTTTCAGGCATCCACTGGGGGTCTTGGGACATATCCTCCTTGGATAGAGGGGGACTATTGTACTTTGTTATGGCAACCCAAGGGGATTAATACACCAGATGTTAGAAGTCTTTGAAAACTGTTTTCTTCTCTCCTATTCCTCCAATCTAGTCTGCAGGAATGGGATGATGGGAAGAGATGGTTTTTGGCAGTTGAGAGGGGTCAGGCTGGAGAGATTGAAATTTTTGGACAGGAAGGGGTGAAGCTAGGATGTAACAGGGTATAGCAGGAAGTGATGTAACAGGAAGTGAGGTAATTGGAAGGGGAAGGGTCAGAGAGGAGGAGGACTTAGGGTTAGTGTTAACTGTATGACTCAGGATTACAAAGGGCCATGTTGGCCCTTTATATGACAGTGTGTTATTGGTAAAGCTGCCACTACAATGTAGGGAGAAAAAGATTGTTTCTTTAATAATTGGTTCTAAGCCTAGTGAAATATCTAAATGGAAAAAAGTTAATAATGACACAAATGCTAAGCTGTTCACAAAAATCAATGACAGGATTATAGATTTAAGTTGAAAGATAAGCAAAGACTTATTAGGAGACCAAATGCACCAAAATTTTGCTGCATTGGATTATATTAAATTGAGAAATTTCTGTTCATTGAAAGAAATAATTGAGTGGGTAAAGATATTCACTACATATAACAAAAATTCATATTCAGAATATATATAACAAAAATTCATATTTGAATATATATTAATATATATTCCTATCAGTTAATTAAAAAAATGACAACCAGTAGAAAAAATGAGCAAAAGACTTAAACAGACTTTATAGAACTTCAAAAATGAAGATATCCAACTATTCCAATAAATATATGAAAGGGTGCTTAGCCTCCTTATTCATTAGGAAAATGTAAATAAGACAAGAGATAAATGAGATAACCCTACAGAACCACCACAGTAACTTAATTAAAGAGACTAACAATACTAAATTTTAGCATGGAATTGGTGAAATAAGTACTCTCACACATTCCTGGTGGGAATATAATTGATAAAACCAATTTGGAGAACTATTTAGCAGTAGCCCCAAAACCAAAATACATGTAGAAATTATGACTCAGCTATTCCATTCCTAGATATATATCCTACAGAAATGTGTGCATACGTACGCCAAATGGTATGTGGAGGCATTTTATAGCAACACTATTTATAATAGCTTCAAATTAGAAATCCAAATTTGGGAGAATTTTTTATCTCTTGTGGCATAGTCATTATAATGAAATACCATTAAGCCATGAAAATGCATAAAATACTGCTACATACTATAATATGGGTGGATATCACACAATGTTGAATAAAGAATGCCAGACACAAAAGAATGCATACTATACAATTCCTTTCTAGTAAGGTTCAAAAATGTAGAAATAGTTTCTCATGTCATAAGTGAAAATAGTGGTTAACTCTGGGGGGGGGGGGTAGTGACTGGAATGGGGTTTAAGTGAATCTCCTGTTTTTCTGATAATGTTCTGTTTTTTGACCTGTGGTGGTTACATATGTTTTTCACTTTGTGGAATTTATTGAGCTAGACCCTTGTAATCTGTGCATACCTCTGTATATACGTGCATTTCAACGAAATGTTATTAAAATATATACAACACAGTTTGGGGAAATTTACTGAAAAAATACAATCATTTTTTTTATTTTCATCTCAGTGAGTTGCAACTTCTCTATGAATCAGTGATGATATTATTATTGTTATCATTATTATTATTGGTAGCATCAAGATTTGGGGGAACCTGATCTTGGCACAGAGGTGGGCTGCATCGAGGAAGAAAGGATAAATTGAAACTAATCCTACAGTCCAACCAACCAAAATGTCAATCTGAATAGGCCAGCTGAGAGAAGAAACCAGAAACAAAGGAATGGGACCAGTGTTTTTAGATTAAAGGACCAGGTTGTGAATGCCTGGGCATCCTCTACTGACTGCTAAGAGGGTTTTTTTTTTTTTTTTTTCCTTTTGGAAAATAATGGAATTAACATTTCTTTTTATCTCTGCACACCAGGAGGTCTCAAAGGACCTATAGAGTTGTTCTATGAAAACTGCCAGTGACAACCTTCTTGGGCAAAGTAATTTTATGGAGAACTCCCATGATTAAATATATCCGCATCATTTACGGATGCTGGTGCACATTGGATGATGTCATTCCCCCTCAAATGTTACAGACACATGACATAAATGATGTCCATAGCTGAGTCTATCCAAGTGGCATGTAGTATAACACAATTTAGCGCTGGAAAAAGCTTGAAAATCCTTTATGATCCCATCTCTAACTTAATTCAGAAATCGGCTCTTGAGTGGCCTTGTAAGGTCTTTGAATATTGAGTGGAAATAATTGTTGGATTGGAAATTGGCCCATTTTAATCCTTACCCCAGTCACATGAGCTCTGGAGTCAGGTGGGCGAGGGCATCATTGTTCACACTGGATTATTTTGGCAGATGCAGGTAAACTGAAACTCATGTGGTCAGCTGACTTGAGAAAGCTTTCGTAGCTAGTGACGTCAGCATTCAAAGCCAGGGCTCTGACTCCAGAGCCCAGATGGCTAATGTTTATTAATCTATTTTCTCTTTTACCTAGCATTTTTTTTTAGATAATTTGTAAAGAAGTTCCATGACTTGCCATGCAAAATTTGTTCTCTACTCTTCTTCAAGCTAAGCATAGCTAGCTCCTTACACTACTTTTAAAGGAAATGGTTTTCATCCCCTCGATAATCTAGTTGTCTGGCACCAGCCCAGTCCTACTCCTCACTTCTCTTGCTCCTCATGTATATAGGATGTCATCATCACAGTCCACCATGACCTGGCACAAATGTTGCAGCAACTTTTATATGGAAATCCCAGCATGTTGGAGCCAAGGAAGACTTGGCCAGAAAATACACACGTGGAGGTTGCATAAGAGAACTACTGCCTGATGGAGCTTCCTGGGAACTTGGGGTGGGAAGACGGGGTGCACCTACCAGCTACTCACCTCATCACTGATAAACCATGGGAAAATTATTTTCCCTCTCTAAGCCTCAGTTTCTGCAAGTGAGAAGAAGAATAACTGAGTAAATAAATATGCACTTGAGCTCTGGAGTCAGATGGATAAAGGGTATTATATATTTGTTCTGCTATTCTTTTTCTTCCAGGTTAATTAAGGTATAATTGACAAATAAAAGTTGTATATATTTATGGGAGACACTGTGAAATGACTTCCAGCACCTGTGTACCCATGACATGTCTGGATCACGACTGTCTCCCATCATGAGCAGCAGGGTAAGCCAGGTGGCCTCTCACAGTCTCTGCAGTCCTGAGATCTGTGAACCTCTGACTCTGTGGGTTGGGTGGAAGAGACACTGGACTGAGAGCCCAGGACTTGGGCTGAAGTTTGGGTTCTTTTGCTAATTCTACCTATGACTTTGAACAATTCGCTTTCCTCTCTAAACTCCAGTTCTCTTGTCTGTAGTAGCAGAAAGGCAGACTGTGGTCTCCAGTGCCCATAACTGTAACCTTCTCTGGTTTGAGGTTAGGGTCGAGGTCATCCAATTGACAGGGCACTTCTGCAGCACTGGACCCGGAATCGTGAGTCTGGCCCAGATGTTTGGTTGCTAGGTATTCATACACGTGATGGTGATGATCCCAAGTGCTCACTGAAGGTTTACCTGCACTACCTACTCAATCCACAAAATAAACCTCCAAATAGCTTCTATTGCTTTCCATTTTATAGATGAAATAATGGATCCACTAGAAAGTTAATAACTTACCCCAGGCCACAGAACGAGGAAGAGGAGGAGCAGAGACTGAAACCCAGGAAGTCCAACTCCAGGGCACTGCCTGCCCCTCCTGCCTTCTCTGATGCTTCACGATTCCAGCTTGAGCTGCAGTTTCATAATAGAATCATTGCAATGGATCAACGTGTACGGTGCTTCAAAATTTATAAAGCATTTAAAAATTATTTTCCTCTGATCAAGCCTTAACATTAACATTGGTTTTATTGCCTTGATTTTGGAGCTGAGAAAACTGAGGATGGCAAAAGTGACTTTGCACAGATTCATAAGTTGGTTAGTAGCAGAGACATTCCTTAAACTGGTGCCCCTGGATTTAGAGTTCAGAGATTTCTCTGCAATGTGGTAACCAACTCTGTGTAAAAAAGAAATAATGGCGTCCCCGTGGGCTGCTTCACATGTGAGACTGTGAACAAGTGTGTTGAAGGTGCAAAACGCCCTACCTACACATGTGCTTGGGGCTTTAAGTTCAAAAATAGGTCCCCATCCTCCCAGTGCATGTATCTGTCCACAGCACCTTCCAGCCCACTCCTTAATGAGCTCACCGTGGCGCTGCAGATGGAAACGACACCGGCAGGCGAGCCTCTTTCCCTACGGCGTTTCAGCTGTTTGAGGCTCTGACACCCCGCAGGTCCCCACGGTGGGGCGGACATGACAAGTTAATTCTGCAGCAGTTCAGGCTGTAGCAGGCCTGGCAGTCGTGTAATGAGAGGGGCTCTGGTTACTGCCAGCAGGAAGGAGAGAGTCAGATATAACAAATGGATTATCAGGGACAAATTGTGTTATGAAGGAAAGGAAGTGATAGCTCTTGGTTTCCCTGGAGAACTATTCTGTCCACCTGGTGTGGCTTGGGAGCAGGGGGAAGGGCTGAATGGGGAGGTACCAGGCAGGCTGGCGACTACTTTGTCATATGGAGAATTCCAGATGGCATTTGAGGTTGACGATTTTTGCACAAAATAAATGTCAGAGATGGTTGCCCCTGATTTTTTTAGGGTTTCACACAACTCATGGGGGCTTTGGAATGACTGAGGCTGTATCACCAATAGCTTTTGTTCACCCTGGTCCTGATCCTTTAAGCCAGCCCCATTGACCCCCAGCCCAGTGACCCACACAACCAGTGATCAGTAAGGTGGAGCTGAGAACGTGTCATCTCCCTTGGTGACCAATAGCGTCTAGAGGTGGGTCCCACCTTACCGAAAAAGAAACCAAGACCCAGAGAGGTTGAGTGATTTTTCCAAGGTCGAAGGGAAGTCGGCATTTCAAACAGTGCAGAGAGGAGCATGGCAATCAGGACGTCCTTATTTGGACCCATCCAACGTAGGAGAACAGTAGGGATTTCTCAGTAAATCAGGAGGCTCTGATGTTTCAAGTGATGGATCTGACTCACACAGGCTTGCGGGCACCAGCCAGACGGTCCTGAAACGCAGCAGGTTTCAGAGCTTATTTCATTTGGGGGTTGCAGCTCCATTTCCCCCTCAGCTCTCCTGGTCCTACTATTCTTTGTGTTAATAGTTTGCTTTGATCTAAGGCTGACTTTTCATTTTAGTAGCACAGGTGCTGACACTTCCTGGGGTTACTTGCTTCCTCACTCACATTCAGGAGCAGGGGGATGACTTTTCATCCCCCTCCCCTGGATAAAAGTCTTCAGCCTCATTCTCTTCTGACGGTGTAGATGCTAAGCCCGCAATGAACAGCATGTGCTGGCTCCCCTGGCCTTGGGGAGGGGGAAGGGGCTGTTCTGACCCAAGGACGAAGGAGCATGGCATTGAGGTGACTGCATCTGAGTTTGCAACCCCTGGATTTTGTGATTTCCAAATGCGCCAGCATTATAAATATCTACACAAAAGGGTGACTCCATACCAGATACACCAGCTCCCTAGGCATCTTGGCGTCTGTCCAGCTGTGACTCCTACGACGTGACTATAATCCATCCACCCCCTCCTGAGGGAGGCAGGAAGAGAACAGAGACCACTGGCAAGGGGAGGAAGTGGGTTGGCGGCCACGGCTGCTGTCTCTGTGGTCACTCACCCAGTGTGTCAAGGGTGCTCAGATGGAGATACCGCTGAGGTCTCATCCTGCTCAGGTGCTCAGAGAGTAAGGGAAAGAGAAGATGGAAAAGGTAGATAGAGAGTGTATGGGCTACACCCACTGTCACCCCAAGCAGCAGGGCTCAGCATGAATGGTTAGAGGGAGCACGTCACCATACCAGGAAGAACATTATGCTCCAGCCACCCTCTGGCCACCAGGCCAGCCTCAGATCGCGGGGAAACTGAGCCCAGGAGTAGACCTCTGTCCCAGCAAGAAAAATACAAGAAGCCAAGGGCTGGAGCTGGTGAGGTCTCAGGTTGGCATCTTTCAAAGGCTGGGGCCTCGTATCTACTGACTCTGTCCTGTCCTTCTGCTTCCTACAGACATCTCGTTTCTCACCAGTCATTGGATATGAACCCATTGCCTGGCTTGGACCCGAAGTTAACCCAGTGACTTTTGCCTCTTAGCCCACTCGATGCTGCTCCCTCAGGCTCATCCTTGACTTCTGAATTCTACTCCTCAGCTGCTGTCCTTATTTATGGCTGCACACAGGGTCATGAAGGCAACAGGTGCCATAGCTTGAGTGCCTGCCCTGGGCTTTGAGTTTCACAGATGTTATTCTAACAACACTGCAAGGTCAGTTATTATTATTTCCATTGTGCCTGTGAGAAAATGGAGGCTCAGATGCCCAGGGTCTCACAGTTTGTTCATTTCTATATGATTCCAACATTCTTTCTCTTTCCAAAACACTCCACTACATCCTTTAATAAAGCAGAGCAAGTGAGAGCAGAGAACCAGGTTGGAAAACCACCTTTGGGTAGGAAGAGGCAGAGGTACAAATGGCCCCCACTCTGTTCCCCGGGGCTTTCCTTCCCTTTCCAGTCTCTTTCTGGTTGGTTCCTCCTGTGACCCCAAGCCAAGCCCCCAAAGCTGCAGCAGCCCTCTTAGCAGCCAGGCCCAAACTCGACAAAACTCCCTTTACCTCCATCCCTTTCACGCAACTGAGACGGGCTGGTATTTTCAGAAAGATTTTTACTAAACACTAAGGGAAAGTGAAAGGAAATAATTGCAGCAAATATAGGCAGTACAAAAATAGCCAGCTTTCCAAATACACATTTCTGGCTCTAGGAATCACAGTGGAAACAGCAGAAAGCTTTTCTGTTGCCCAAACCCGATGCTAAGGAAGCTCCCCCTCCGCCTGCCACCAAAAAAAGCTGCTGCAGGGTCCCTTTGAGTGGAGCTCAGGCACGTCTGCACTTCTGGTGTGGACTGGGAGTGGAAGGTCTGACCTGGGGGGTGCCTGGGCGGGGGAGGGCACAGCTTGGCTGCGGATTCACGTCTCCCAGCATGAGCTCATCTGTCCCCTGGTGTCCACTGCCACCCACATGCTGGTGCCACCTAAGTCTTGGTCTCTAATCCAAGCGTTTCCCCTGAAACCTGCAGGACACCCCACCTGACACCCCAGAGATAACTGAGCTCCCCAATACTCGAAGGCCATCATCTGTCTCCCGGACTCCTGCCCGCAGTCAACAGCATCCCCTACCCCCCAACGCCAGGCTAGACACGATCAGCACCGGGAGGAAAGTCATTCCTGACTCTTCCCCTCTGTCCCTTTGGTCATTGAGCTCTGTCAGTTTGGGTTTTCTCCCCCAAAAATCTCTTCACTTGTTCTTATTCCCTCCACTACTACCCACATTCGGGTCACCTTTGTCTCCATCTGCACTGTTGTCTCAGCCTCCTAACTCGCTTGGCTGGCTTCACTTTTGCCTCCTTAAATCTGTTCCCCACCCTAGGGGTAAAATTCTTAAACACAAACCTGGTTATGTCATTTTTCCTGGTTAAAGCCCTCCAGGAGTTCTCCATTTCCCCCAGAACAAAATACCCAACATAATCTGACCCTGCTCGTTCCTTGAGGCCTGTGTCCCAAACACCCTGTCCTTCTTGTACTTGGATGCTGGCACCTGATCCCTGCTCTCGTCATTCTGAACCTGCTCATCTCCTCTGACGTCTGGGCCCTGGCCGTGCTCTTCCCTTCAAGTGGAACATGCTGTGCCATGCCCTCTTGCCTGGTTTCACCTGCTAGGTCTTAACTTAGATGTAACTTGCTCAAACATGGTTTCCATGTCCCATAAAACCGGGGTTACATGCCTCTTCGATGGGTCCTAACTTAATACATTTTACAACACTTTCTAAATTGTATGAATTTCTGCCCAGCAGCAGGGGGTCCACGAGGAAAGCGACCGTGTCTCTGATTCACTATTGCAGCAGCATTTGTCCTCAAAGTGCCCGAAACAGAGTGGGAACCATTCAATACATATCTAATAAGTGGATGAATGGATAGGTGCATGAATGAAAATGGGGTAACCATAGCCCTGGAGGGGAAGGACTTGATCAAAATTGGCATAGCAAAAACAAAGGACCGATTCATTTGACACACGTTTCCAGAATATCTTCTCTGTACCAGGCTGTGTGCAGGGCAATGTGGACACCTGGAGAGAGGGCCAGACTCCCTCCTGATCAGCAGGACCTGACCTTCATCTGGCTCTTGTTATGTTCTCACTACGTTGCATCTCACTTTTCAGCAAGACTAACTATGTTCTCTGAGTGAGCCGGTTCCTGGGGGCCTCCCGTGGCCCAGTTTAGAGCAGCAGGATTAAGCTCTAGAAGAAAAATTACTTCCTTTCTCTTTCTCTTGTTTCCTTTCCTTTCATTTCTTCCATCTCATCTCCTTTCCTCTTTAAATGAAACCCCTCGCCGTTTCTGCGTTCTTCCCCACTTCCATCTTTCCTTTTGAATTCATTCGTGATGCTCCGGATCTCACTTTCATTGTCTTTTACTTAAGAATGTGCTGGTGGGATGGGGATGATGAATCTCCCAAGGGGGCGTGTCAGCCTCTTCATTGATTGCCGGGACCCTCACGGACTGGCAGACCCGCAGGGAATGTCCGGCAGGGGCAGGGGTGGGCAAGCCGAGCCACTGCAAAGCCAGGAAGGGATTAGTGTTAATTCTCCCAGACACCTCTCTGGGACGTTTCTCAGTCAATAAGAGATTAGACAAATGGGAGAAGGTTCAAACACAACCATGCCTCTTCTCATGGCCTGCTGATCCACTCCCCCCAGTTCCCACACTAGACCCTGATGCAGGCGCCCTAGACAGCGTCCGCTGATGCACACAGACCCCCCCACCCCTCACCCCCATCCCCCCACCACGCCAGGGCCGTCTCTGTGCCTGTGCCTGGACTTCTAGGACAACCCTGAGCAGCAAAGACTTCCAGTGTTGTCTCCTACAAGGTGTGGAAAGCTCGGAAGCTGCCGCGTGGTCCGTGGGCTGGTGGGAGGGCCAGGTGAGAAAGAGTGAGTGCGGAGGCACGAGACGGGGAGACAGAAAGCAGGAGGTTCTTAGCAGCATTTTGTCCTACTGTGCTCTGCAGCCCCAGTGACGGTGGCAGACAGACTGTAGGATCCTCTGGCGTTTGTGCCCTTTTACCATTTCTCTCCTTCAGTATGGATGGCACCTGTCGCTTTCTTCTAGCCCATAGATACGTCAAAGGCAAAGGGACATCATCGCTCCTGTGATTACGTTATGTTATGTAAGATTTGTTTTGCTAGTGGACTCACTCAAGACCCTTTTTCTCTGCACCCCACCTCCCAAATCCTGCTCTCTCTCCCCGTGGCTGCCTTTGAAGAAGCAAGTCAGCACAAATCCTACCCCTGCAAGGAACCGAATGCCACCAGACAACCAGGTGAGGCCAAAAGAGGACCCTGAGCCTCAGGCAAGAACCCAGCTCTGCCCAACACCTTGTTACAGCCCCGTGAGACTCTGAGCAGAGGACTTTAAGCTGTGCCTGGACTGCTGATGCACAGGAACTGTGAGTTAACAAAGGTGTGTTGTTAGAAGCCACTAAGTGTGTTGCAATTTGTTCTGTAGTGATGGAAACTAGCAGTAACAGAAAACTAATACGGTGGCCCCTTTTCCTTCCTGGGTGCTTTTATCTTCTTCCATTATCAAGATGATCTCTCAGGAAGGGCCCCTAAACCTGTCCATACTAACACGAACCCCACCAACCCCGGCTCACATTGCTGCTCTCCCAAGAGCGGCACCCGTTTGTGGGGGCCTTCAGACCCGCAGCTCCTTGAAACCCAGTTTATGGGGATTTTCTGACAATTCAGTGCAGATTGCTTGCTATGTCTTGAATTATGTCCCTCTTTTTTAGGGAGTAGATTGTGGCAGCGCTTTTAATTTTTCTTTTTTCTTTTAAACTATTCTTTGCTTGACAGGCTTTCAAGATCTGCTATTTAGGCTCTACTGGGGGAAAAAATGACTTTCATTGTCAACTTCAAAACCCCTTTCTCAAAGCACATCGTGTTTAGGCCGGAGCGGCTTGCCCCAGGCTAGAGGCCCCCCGACTCGCACAGTACGTCCCTCGCTGACAGCCAGCACAGGGCCACCGAGCCTCCCGTGGAACCAGACGGCACTCTGAGAAGGAGTAGTTATGAGCTCTGGTTTGGGATCTCTGAGTGGGAACAGCTTTTAATCTTTTCACTTAATTTGTAGGAGCACGGACTTCAGACAGATAGAATCAGAACTAAATTTTACCGTGAGCAAGTTATTTAACCTCCATCGCCTGTTTCCCTTTTCAACACGGGATTCTCGTGAAAATTGAAGAAGGCAACGTGGTAGAGGTTTCTCAGCACATGCCTAGCCCCTAGCTGTCCTCCAGTAAACGCTATTTTGTTTTCCTCCTTTGTCTGCGTGCATAGAGGAGGGATTGAGGGAGAGGAAGGACACAAGGAAGTTTCTCGGGGCAAGATGCGAAATGTCATGGTTTCTTCTCCTTTTTCCTTGCTCTCTCTCTCTCTCTCTCTCTCTCTCTCTCTCTCCCCTGAGTGAATACATGCCAAGTGCTTAGAACAGTGCCTGGTCATTAACGCTATTTCCTGCCATTGTTTCTGATTTTATTTTTACTGCAGTGATCACCGTCTTTTTTGCCGTCACCGGCATCACGCATGTTCCCCTTTCTCCAGTAGAGGTGATGCAGCTGCACATTTTTCTGTAACGCTGAACCTGAGAGCCCATGCAAATCACACTTCCTGAACTTTCCGGTCATTTAGATATTTGTTTGGTTTTGCCAATAAGGAGACACTGTCAGATGGAGGAAAGCCTGGAACTTGCTCTGCCCCTTTTCTGCTTTTGGCAGTGTCTTCCAAAGTGTCCCTTTGGATTATCTGAGCTTTAGCCACAGCAACCCCCTTCTTGGTGGCCACAGCTTCAGCTGGGGGCTGAACCCCCTTTTTAGTGCTTCCAGCAGAATAGAACTTCCTCCATGGTTCCAGCAGGGACGGGTGCCACCTCTCCTGGGTACCTCCAGCCCTGACCCAGTAACCTCCTGGGCTCTGCGAATGCCATCTCCTCCTTTTGTTCTTCCAGACCTAGGGTGGTCACTGCTTCCTGCACTTACCTTCATGCTATAACACCTTCATTTTGCTTTCTCAGCCTTGGCAACACTTTGGTAACTAGTTCCTTGTATTACATTTTTTTTTCTATTTTTATTTATTATTATTATTATTATTTGAGACAGAGTCTTGCTCTGTCACCCAGGCTACAGTGCAGTGGCGTCATGGTAGCTCACTGCAACCTCATATTCCTGGGCTCAAGCGATCCTCCTGCTTCAGCCTCTCGAGTATCTGGGACTATAGGTGTGCACCACGATCCCTGGCTAATTTTTCTGTTTTTAGTAGAGACAGGGTCTTGCTCTTGCTCAGGCTTGTCTCAAACTAAACTCCTGAGCTCAAGTGATCCTCCTGCTTCAGCCTCCCAGAGTGTTAGGATTATAGGTGTAAGCCACAACACCCAGCCAATCTTATTTTTTAAAAAATACCTAGTTGTTAATACCTGGTTCCTATCTTCCCATATGGACTCTGACTCTTAAAGGCAGTGACTTTTGTCCGCTCACTCTATGGGGAGAGGGATTATAAGTAATTTAGAATCAGAGCGTTTAGGGTTAATTGCTTTCTAATGGCTTCCTTTGTTAGAATATCAGCAGATGGGAACTAAAACCACTTCCAAACTCACTTTCTCAAGGTTACAGAAGGAGAAAGTGGAGTATAATGCATATCCCTTTTTCTTCTAAGTTACTTCTGGATATACATTGAGATCCTATAGCCGGTTGCTTCCTCCATGAATCTCAGTGTTGGTCTTCAGAGGCCAAGAATCATTTCATTCATTGTTGGATTTTACATGAGCTTCCATACTTTTCCTTCTTCCCAACTCAACATCTACCTCCTCCTTTTCCATCATCATCAAAACAATCTTGAAAGAAAATTCTTCATCATCTGATAAACTAGCTTCTATAATGATTTCTGAAAAGCTAATATTTGCTGAATATTCTACTCCATAATGTAGGTAATGTTTTTCCAATAAAGAAAAAAACTGTGGTACAAACAAATTTTATCATCTGCTCACAATTACTGAGATAGTAAGTGATGAAGCTGGGATTCTAAACCAATTCTGCCTGATTCTAAAACTCATAAATTTAATAATTATATTATTCTACCTTCCATCTACCTATCCATCCATCCAACTGTTAAAGAGAGCTTGGTACCTGCCAAGCACTGTGACAGCCACAGTAATTGGGAGGTTAGAAGGTCTAACCTCCATTCCCTGAAACACTGAGACAGTTACAGGCAGAGCCAGCCCTGGGGAAGGAGACCTGAGATGGAGATGGACTGATGCATAAAGGGTGGGGAAGGGCTGGGAAGATGACAATGTAGAGTGGGGCCATAGATGGTGCTGGTCTCCTATTTCTCCTCTCCAGAGACTTTGGTTGGCAACCTCCAGGGTCTCAGAACACTGGAACTGAGTACGTGCTCTATTTGATGTGGGACCAAAATTCTGTCACTTTCAAATTTATCTCTTCTTCAAGCTCTTTTGTCACTGTTGCAAGAACAATAATGAAATAACAACAAGCGTGAATGCAGAAAACCATAAGAGGCTACGGGCATGGGGTGAGCTATTCCAACTCCCCAGGAAAACTAATGTCTTTTGATGACCAATTTTCTCCTTGTCCCCAAGACTCCATCTCCAGTGGTGTCTGCTTCTCTATCTGCTTGGTCTTTGCTGCCTTTGAGTGTAGAAAAGGTTTTTGGTCTATATCAGACTCTCAAGATGCGTCTTCTGAATGTATCTTTCTATCAGATTCTCTCTCCTTCTCTTTTCCTCTCTTTCTCCATTTTCCTTTTCCTATTTTTCTCCATTTTCCTTTTCCTATTTTTCTCCATGGTTTATCCATCTCTCTTTGTCTCTCACTACTTATTAATCTATCTTTGCTTCTTTGTGATGATAATGGCTTCAAATAACAGAAACTCTCATTCAAACTGGTAAAAACAATAAAAAAGTTCATCTTAGGAAAAGCAAAGTTCAAACATAGAAAGCTCCCAGGATTAGTTGATTCAGTAACTCAACCATGTGATCAGGGACCCAGGTTCTTTCCATATTTCTGCTCTCCTCTTTTTAGCGTCTTTTGGCTGATCTGTGGATTGACCAATGGCTACTCAGCCTAACACATTCAGGAGGAGAAAAGAGCCAAATCCTGTGCTGCCTCTACCTCCTTCTCCACCTCTTGCCCTGGCCCCTGCCTTCCTCCTCCTCCTTCTCTTTCCCTCTTTGAAAACAGAAAGCTTTGTCCAGAAACACCACAACATTAGCTTCCTCTCACATCACATTGGGTAGAATCGAGCTCATGTCAATGCCTGAGCTAATCTCTGCCAGTGGAGGCAGAACAATCACGATTGGCCCCAGACCATGGTGTGAGGGATCATACGGTGTCCACTGTCAAGAGCTACGAGGTGTCTGAGATGTTTTCCTGGATGTTGGCAGAGGACCTGAAACACCTGAGTAGAGACAAAGCAACCTGGTTACTCCCAGCATTAACTTCTCCTTCCTCCAAAGTCCAACAGGGGCACCATGGAGGGGCCCATGAGGGTTTGCATCATGACTTAGGAATTCCATGGTTAGGAGATTCAAATCTTTTAAAATGGGCTGCAAGAAAATCTTCTGTGCCTTGTGAGTCAATGTAAAACAATTTAAATTATGTATATTTAGAACTTTAGAAGGAAAGAAGCAGGAAAAGCATTTGAAAGAATAATGGCTACTTTTTTTTTTTTAGATTTGATGAGAACTATACGTTCACAACCAAAAAACTCAACAAATCTCAAGTAGAGATGAAGAAAATCACATAAATACATATCATAGTTAAATTTATTTGGAGATGAAAAAATAAAAGTAGCCAGGGTTGGGGGAGGGGAGACACATCAGAGGAACAGAGGAATAAATTAACAATGACAGCAGATTTTTAAGCAGACTTCTAACCAAAATGTATGCTAGTCAGAAGACATTGAGGTGATATAATTAAAGAACTGAAAAGGAAAAGTTATTTCTCCAGTGAAAATATTTTTCAAAAATTAAAACAAAAAAAATTTTTTTTATTTAAAACTTTTGGAAAACAAAAGCCAGGACAATCTACCAACAAAATATTGCATTAAAACAAACTTTAGGCACAAGAAAATGATATTAGATAGAAATTTCCACTTACAAAAAGGAATAAATACCCCCAGAAGTAATAAACTATGAAATAAATATGAGATACTTTGTTTCTCATTTTAATCACTTTAAAAGTTAATTGACTGTTTAAGATATTAACAATGTATTATGGGGTTTATAACATCTTAGAAGAAAATTGTAAAATAATAATAGCCAAAGAGATGGGAAGGGGGAAAAGAAATTGTGGTGCTATGTAATTTCTTATGTCATCCATAAAGTGGTATAATAATGTTTGAAGGCAGTGATTAATTAAAGTTGTACATTGTAAATTTGAGAGCAACCACTAAAGAAAGAAATAAAAGTATAATGATTAAGCCAATAGTGGAGACAAAATGAAATACTGAAGTGTATTCAATTAATTCAAAAGAAGGCAGGAAGAACAGAATAAAGATCAAGAACAGATAGAATAAAAAGAAAGTAAATCTACAATATGGTTTAAAACTCAACTACCTTGATAATTACATTAAATCAAAAAGGTATGACACTCAAGAGATAGTCAGATTAGATGAAGAAACAAGACCTGGGTCCATGTTGCTGATAAAGAAAACCACTTAGATATAAAGACATAAACAGGGTAAACAAAAAAGGCTAGAAAAATATATACCATGCAACTACTTATCAGAATACCAGGCTGTTCTTAGTGCTTTGTTCCATGCATTACCTCCATGAATACTTAAACCAATTTATAATAAACAAGTCATCATTTTAAGGATGAAGAAACTCTAAAGTCCATGCTTGTAACCACCACAGTACTGCAGATTCCCGGAAGAAAGGAATCATATTTTACTTATGCTTAAATCAACTGTGTTCATGTATCTACCACATGAGTTCTGACTCATGATAGGTGGCTGATAATTACATTTTTTATGAATAAATAGATGCATGATTGGATGGATGGACGGATGGATGGATGGATGGATGGGTGGGTGGGTGAATGAAGGAGTGGATACACCTTGAGGGGTAGGTATGCCTCATCATCCCACCTATAGTATGTGCATGGAACGGATCTTGGTTTGAGAATGAGAACAAATATTTTCAGCACCAGGAAATGTCATACATCAATGATTAAGGAGAGGATTTGAGTTATTTGGGGCAGGAGGCAGGCCTGAAGTTGATTACTAGAACCAAGCAGGGGGTCCCTTCCAAGGCCTAGGGTTGGCATGGGGACAGCGAATGGGTAAAATGTGGTAATGCCTTAACATGAAGCCTCTTCCTTGCAAGCTCTCCCCTTCCTTGGCTCTTAGTACAAGCAAAACACTCCATCTCCTGCCATTCCCTGTAGGGTATCCTGTCTAAAAGCAGTGTCTTGTCCGTTTAAAATAATATCTTGGTGAGTTATTATATATTTAAGTGCTGCCAAAGAAGCATGTAATTATATCTATCTTGCAATCTTAGAGCAGAAGGACAATGTGCTTGCCAAAGTTGTCAGGATGATCAAACTCATCAAAATCACTGACAGCACATCCAATAGACTTATCTCAGTGCATTGTGTTTGTTTGTTTGTTTAAAAGCTTCATTCTTATGATTCTTTGGCTGTAAGTTATGAATATCCACTGGAGATTGCTAAAGCAAAAAAATATGTTTGAGGGATTAGGGGACTTCATTAAAAGAATACATGTCTCATGTCAGCTACCCAAGAAAAAGAAAAAAAGCTAGGCTTTAGGAAAGAATTGAAATGAGGATCTGGAAAGACACCAGGACAATCTCTCTAGGTCATATGTTTAGCTTTCCTTGAGCAATCCCTGCATATTGTTCTGAAGGCTATCTCTTCTTGGCACTCGTCACACATGCTGAGCTATGAAAGTCCACCCATAGAATCTTCAGTTAACATTTTCTGCATTAATAGATAAGGCTTAGCTAGAATATCTTTAACCAAATTTGAGATCTCTGGAAGAAATAGTCAAATTGACACATCTTGATTTAGTGTAAAGGTACTTAGTGGCATCATAAGTATCACCCAGAAGTAGTTAGAGAACAATTTTTTAAACTTGGATAAACCTTCCAAAAGGTATGAGCTTCCTGAGGGCAGGAGCTCTCCCTCATCTTCGTGGCCCTTGGCACACTGCCTAGCACATGGTAAGTAGCTAGAGGGAGTTTAACTCAAGTTTGTCTGATTCCAAAGCCCCGAAGCACCATCTGCCTGAATTACTCTTTTCCTATGTCTGTGCATGACTGATTTATGCCCCTCTGTACCAGTCAGTGTGGGCTAAGTGTATCCTACAATAACAGTGGAACCCCCAAATGTTAGTGGCTCAGAACAGCAATTCGCAAAGTTGGGTCCCTCGACCAGCGGTGTTGGTATCGCCTGGGAACTTATTGATGGAAAGGCAGATTCTTGATCTCTACCCAAGAACCACTGAATGAAAAACTCTAAGGATGAGGCCCATCAAGCTCTGCTTTACCAAGCCCCCTGGGTATTTCTGATGCACATTGAAGTTTAAGAACCACAAGCTTAGCACGATGAAGGTGTGTTTCTCATTCACCTTGCGTGAACGCTGTGCATTGTTCTACCCTGTCCTTACTTTGCCAGCGTAGGGAGCAGCCTCTAACTGGGACAGAAAAGAAGGATGTGGTGAACCCAGGCCTAGCTCTTAAAACTTGGCCCAGAAGTTCCATATCACTTCCACTCACATTCCATTGTCCTCAGCAAATCCAATGCTCAACGGGACAGAAACATAGTTATTTTTGTCACTAAGCGGGGATATACATAGGGAGGGAAATAAGACTATTGCTTTAGGTTTATTTTTTTATTTCTCTTTAGATTTATAAATAACAATGATGCTTTTACAAACATTTTTAAAAGTCAGGGAACAATCATAATGTTCCCCATTGCTGACATTGCTTTGTTTGGCCTGGGTGGTCACTTTTACGGCTCCGTACTGCTGTGTACGATGAGGACTGCCTGTATTTGGAAGAACAAGAATATAACCTACCCTGTGGTTTTTTTTCCCCTAGCTCTGCTCAAATGTGTCTTCTTAGAAAAGTTTTCCCAAAACTCTCTTATATAATATTGCCCTGTCCCCCAACCCTCTGTCACTGTCTCACATTATTTAATTTTCTTCACAGCACTTACGTCTCGCTAAAGCTGCTTTATTAGTGTAATTGTTCAGAAATGTATTACCACATAAGCTTCGTGGAAACAGGGGCTTTGTCTATCTTTTCCATGGCTTTATCCCCGGGGGGGGGGGGGGGGGGGGGGTGGATAAAGGGACAGTGCCGCACACAAAAATGTTTTCTAAGCATTTGGGGATGTGAATTTGTTGACATCCCCCGAGACAGAGCAAGGAAGCTCTCCCTGCTATTTAAGATGGAGGTGGGGCCTGGCCTGCTTCTGTGCCAGGAGCTGGGGAAGGCAGATAAGGAGGCCTCCAACCCGATGGATGCCCACACACAGGGCCCAATATGGATTCGTGACTGCCGGGTGAGGAATGCAGCTTATTTAGGGAAGCTCTCAGCTCATGATTCCGCCCTGGCTTCCTCCTTCCCAGCTTGGAGCACGCCCAGCATTCGGGAGGAGGCTTCTCCCATCCCTTCTAATGAGAGAGATCAATTCCCCCAAAGAAGAAATGCCTTATTCTTGTCTCTAGAGAGACAACATTTGGGGGGACTTGACTTTTTGTGGCAGAGACTATAATGCAGTTAACAGAAACTAGAAGCTAACTAGCCCTTTCTTTCTCCAAAGGCTAAAATATGGGGATATCGTGGGCATTGAAGATGAGTTGAATTATTATTGTTGTCGTTCATCTATTTTACACCACACTATACATATGTTTCTTACTTAGTAATCACAGCAATCTCATGAGATAAGTATATTAATAAACATAACCATTGTTAGACAAAAACATTTTTAGTTTCAGAGAGTGGAAGTGATTTACCCAAAGAGTTGACTTTAAGTCTAGTCATTTCATGTTTTCGTATACTTCATAGACTTTCAAGAAAGACAAATGGCTCAGAGGGGGGCAGTTTCTCCATTCAAAGAATGAGAAAGCCCTGCCTGACAAAATGCTATGTTCAGTGAATCACAATCATAGGATAATCATAAGATTTACAAATTGTCTCTTAGGCCTTTCTGCTATGAAGTCTTTGTATTATCCTGAATAGCTGATGACTTTCCCTACTACACATTAAGGAAGCTGAAATTCATACGCACAAACTGATTGAGGTTCAGAGCTTAGAAGGGTAGAAACTGGACCAAAGCAACTTGCGTTTGAGCTATAGCTTCACCACATATGGGCTACATTAGCCTTTCTTAGCCGCCTCTGCCCGCACATGGCATGGCCCCGAAGGGCAGAGGTCTTGCACCTCACTGCCGAGCATATCTGGAAATTCAGAGGCCTTTGTGACAGATCCTGCTAATTACCTACTAGCATCCATCCCCTCTGCACCCCAAGTTCTTCTTGACTATTAGAACCCAGTTTCGTGCAGCACCAGGGAAGCAGGATTGGTCTAAGCCAGCAATGGCTACTGAATTCCTCTTTGACTGATACTGCTCTGGCAGAGGTCACATGACCCATTTCTGAACAATGAGATGAAAGAGGAAAGTTTCTGGAGACCACATGTGATGGGTAGAGGATTTTTTTCTGCAGCTGGCCTCCTTCCTTCCTGCTTTGGCTACATAATTAACTTATTTGATAAATATTTATTGAGTTCCCACTATGTGCCAGAAACTAAACTGGAAGATCTAGAAACAGTAGTGAACAGGACAGACAAATAAATCCCTATCCTAATGGAACTTATTACAGTGGAGGAAGGTAGACAATAAACTAGTTTCCAAAATTAACCCATAGTAGATGAAGTGGTGAGAAGCGGGGGAGGGTGGATAGCGATGAGGTGGCTGTTTTACATAATGTGACCAGATGAGACTTCCTTCATCAGGTGAACACTGAGGAAAGGTTGAAAAGAAGTAGGGGCCAGATATTGGGTGTAAGAAAATTCTAGGCGAGGCAGTAATAAAGGCAATGTCCTTTAGAGGGGTAGAATGATCAGCACATTGGGGAAATCAAGGGATCTCAGTGACCAGAGCAGGGAGAGCCAGGACCATGACCCACAGTGAGAAATAAGCTTCACATTATGACCCAGTACACACACACACACACACACACACACACTCTGAATTCGAAGTTTCACAAAAGAACACTTACCTTTACCATGTGCAATGCACTGTGACATTGTCTATTATATTTTATTTAAAAATTCTGGTCATGACTATCTAAATTGACTACATAACTTTCTAGGAGGCCAGAACCCACAGTTACACTGAGATGGGTGAGAATGGTAGGAATTAACATGAGAGAGGCAATGGCAGGCCAGATGGGTTCTGGAAAAGGGCTGAGTGAGTAGGGAGGCTATGGGAACCCTTAGGGTTAAGGAGTGATTTGAGATTTTTAAAATATGACTCTGGCTGCTCTTTGGAGAATGTAATATAGTAGGGCAAAGGTTGCACAAAGAACAGGAAGATGTAATTGCCACAGCCTGTTTAGGAGATGATGGGGACTTGGACCAGAGAGGGAAGAGAAGAAGTGCTCAGAAGTGGCCTGATTATAGGTTTGTTTCAAAGGCAGATCCAGCAGGTTTTCTGATGGGTTGGATGTAGGGTGATGAAGGTAGGGACCAAGGATGATTCCAATGCTTTGGATCTGAGCGATTGGAAGAACAGAGCTGCCCTTTACTGAGAAGGGTCAAACTGAGGATGAATTAGGTTTGGGGAATGAATTGAGATCAAAAGTTCAGTTTGGGGCATGTGAACTTTGGAGACATCTAAGTGTAGATGTCACAAAGTCAGTTTAATATTTATGTCTGGAATTCGGTGCCAGAGACATACATTTTGAGTCACAAGTTTATAAATGGTGGTTAAAGCCCTACTGAATAATATTACCTAGGCATTGTGCAGCAAATACAGAAAAATGAGGCCTAATTCCTGAGCCCTAAGGCATGCAAACTTTGGACATTGCACAGATGAGGAGAAACCAGCAGAAGGGACTGAGATGGAGAGACCATCAAGGCGAAAGGGAGGCCAGGGGCAGGTGGAGTCCTGGTGGCAAAGCCAGAGAGTGTGTCACAGGGGAGGGGTCATTCTGTCAGCCAAATGCTACAGATGGGTCGAGTGAGAGCAGGTGCTGAAAATGGACCACAGGGTTAGGCCATGTGGAGGCCCCTGGGGACCTCCAGGGAGCAGTTTCAGTGGGGTGGTACAGAGAATAGCCCCACCGGATTGGGTTCCAAAAAGAATGGCAGGAGGTGGAGGAGAGACAGGGTATGGGAAGTGATTTTGAAGAGTCTCGCTGTACAGGAGAGCAGACAAATGGGTGGCAACTGCGAGGTAATGATGTCAACCTTGCAGCTGTGGCAGTTTCTTTCAGCAACGAGGAAAGGCCAAGAAAGCTTTGCAGACTTTGGTCAGAGGCTTTATATTGATGGGTGCTGACTTTATTAAGTAAACAGTAACTACTCTTACGCTTGAAGCTATCAGTCAAGCAATCTATTACTCGTAACCAAATGCATCCAGCAGAAATGGCACTAAATATGTTTTCACCAGACTCTTATGGTGCTGCAGTGTGGAGTGTGGGCATTGGAGTGAGCTCCTGATAAGCTGCTCGCCAGCTGTGTGTTCCCTCGGGCAAGTTCTTTAACATACAGGAACCTCAGTTTCTTCATCTAAATAATGGGTATTATAATTATTCCGAATCCATAGGTGCAGTGGTCTGAATGTGTTCCCTGATTCTCAAGTGTTGGAAAACTTAATCCTCAATGCAGCAGTGTTGAGAGTTGGGGCTTTGGGGGAGGTGTTTAGGTCACAAGGGCTCTACCCTCATAAATGGATTCATGCCACAATAAACAGGGCTTGAGGGAGTGGGTTCCCTCTCTCTTGCATTCCACCTTTGGCCATGTGAAACTGCAATAAGAAGGCCCACACCACATTGCCAATGCCTTGATCTTGGACTTCCAGCCTCCAGAAATGGGAGGAAATAAATTTCCATTCTTTATAAATCGCCCAGTCATAGGTATTCTGTTCAAGCAGCACAAAACAGGATAAGACAATAGGGCTATTTAGAGGATTAAATGCAGTAAGTCATAGAAGCAGGTAAAACAGTGCTTTGAACATTGTAAATGTTCAATACGTCTAAGTAATTAGCATTAATTTGTGTACCCTGACTTTGCGCCTCTGGTTAAGGAAAATCCCCTCCTCAACCCAGTGTTTAGAAAACCTACAAAAGCTCAACGACTCCTCCCTTCCCAGTGGGGCAGAGACCTCTGAACAAAAACGGCCTTGCATCACCTTCTAGATCAGGGCCCAGGGCCCAGAAGAGGAACTGCTGAGCTCCGAGTCCTGGAGTCTTTTCTGCAGGAACAATAGGGCAGCCCAGTTCCCCTCACAGCTGTCTCCTCCCTCCCCCCGCCCGCCTCCCTTTGATAGAGTTATTCCGTTGTTCATCACGCCACAGTGGCCACCAGAATATCTGATTTTCCTGCGAGCCTCCTCAGTGTATTTACTGCTGAGCAAGGCTGTCTCCTAACAATTAAACCAAATGACGATTGTCAAGAGTGTTGGCAGTTCTGTGGCCTGTTACTGCCAGGCCCCACGTCCTTTGTGGATTGGCACCTGGACGCACAATGACCTGCCTGGCTCCCGGCCCCACAGTCTCTGATCTGCTGCAGCACAGGCTGTGTTGTCCCCAGTGCAGGCCCAGCTTGCTCGGGCTCTGGGACTAACCAGCTTCTTCATCAGAAGGGGAAAGAACCTGCCTGGGGATCCCCTCATGACCTGGATGCCAGCCCCACAGCGAGCAGGACTCTTGCTTCTTCTGATCTGGGAATTGCACGTCTCGTTCCAGTTCACGTCTGTCTTGTCACCCTCTTCCTGAACCCCTTCCCAGACTTCGCCACTCTCCTTTCCCCAGCTGGGGCCACCCGGCCTCCACCTCTAGCTCAGGCTCTCTCCTATCTTTATATGAGCTAGGAAAGAAGCTGTGTCAGTAGAATTCCAGGCATTGCTTTAGACACTGTACGTATTCTATCCCTTTGATCTCGAATGTCAGTAATCCGAGGAAGGCCAGGGCAGACGGGACCAAGGACTTCCCCAAAGGGCACACAAATAGGAAGAGGCAGGGTGTGTTTGGAGCCCCAGAGTGGGTTTTTAGGGTGTAAGATGCACCTATAGGATTCAACTCTTCTTCCTTTGCTTTCTTTTACCTCTTCATGCAGGAAGGAGTTCCTCATCTGCCAGGTAAATTTTGGAAAGCTGATTATGCTCCATGTACCAGTGGGTGGGGTGAATACACACACGGGGACAGCCCTCCCTCTCCCTTCTCTCTCTGTCCTGCTCTTTCTCTCTTTTCTGAACTTGAACATTGTCATCTTTCCAGTCCGGAACAGCCATCTGGTGGTGAACTTGGGGTTCTGGCCTATGTGGTTGGAGTAGACCCCGTCTCCCAGGCTTTGGGCGAATGCTGCTTCCTTCACTGGATAAATTCTATCAGAGAGCTCTTCATGTAGTTTTGGGCATAAGCTCAACTAATAATAACATTTTACTGAGTTTTCCCATGTGTCATTGTCCCTTGTGTCTCTGCCTTGGGAAAAAGCCAGCGTGGCTGAATGAGTATTTTGGGGGTCCCAAATACCAAAACTTTGTGAATTCCTGAACATCATGTCTGTTAGGCTTCAAACCGGTGCTCTGAATGTGCACAGCTAAGTACAACACAGGCATTGAATGCAGTGCTAAAGGCCCTTCCCACCACCTAACAAAGCCCCAGCTCGCATGGGATAAAATGGTAAGCATTTGCTCAAATATGCCTTTAATCTCAGATAGAAAATTTCATCCACAAACTTCCTCTGGATAGTCCACAATGGCTTCAAATTTCTTGTGTTTGGCTAAATAAAATACCAGTACTTCAATAATGAGAAGTACAAGGGCTTTTCAAAAGAATGTGCTCTACAAGAAGTGTTCTTTTTATTTTATTTTTTTAACACCAACAGTTGACTTTCAATATCAGATGTTTGAATTTGTAGTTAGGGATTTCTTTATCTTAGGCCCATACATTTCCGTAGCAAGAGAGAGAAGAGAGAGCTCAGGTTTATTAAAAGAACAATGAAAAGTCTTTTGAGAAGTTGTTCTGTGTTGGGTATAGAAAGAGGAAGCGGTAAATCTAAAAGAGGCTGCACTGCATCTCCAAAACATCTCCCTTTGCAGTGACTGAGGCATTGCCCGTCCATATTGCAATTCCCCTCCCAAATCCGCCCCTAAGGTCACCCCAACAGTGATCACACTGATTCACCCAATCCACCACTCCTGTGTACTCTGGGACGCCCTTAGCATTTGCTTTTCTGCACCCCATCCATCAAACTCAACTTCCGGAGGGATTTAGGGTAAACTCTACTCCAGCCAGATGCTCATCTTGACTCTGGGATAAAGATTCTGGCCTGAGTCCAGATCCTGCTGCCTTTCGAAGCTTGGAAAGGAAAGAATAGTGCGAAGATTTTAGTTGTACCTTCAGCCTTTCCGGTCCTTGACCTTGGTTAGGGCATTATTTAGGGTAATATTATGCGTTATAACAACGCCAAATCTAAAAGACCTGCTGTAGTCTTTGTTTATTTCTTGTTCACTGAACAATGTGACATTTTTGCTTCTAGTTATTGGGTGGCTTCTCATGCTATGATTCTGGGGCTCAGGCTCTGCCCATCTTGGGGCTCCATCCTTTCTTAGTCCTCCCCATAGTCCTCTTCACTCAGCCTACATATGAGGAAATAGAAGGTGGAAAAGGTATAACCACGTCTTAACCAACTCGGCCTGGAGGTACATGCATTCCATTAGAGAGGTCTTGTCACAGGGCCCCAACCAGATGGAAGGTGAACTTGAGATGCTATCTTTGGCTGGTCAATTACTTCTAAGCAATAACTTCTGCTATTGAAGAGATAACAGCAATCTTTGGTGGGTGGTTAGCTATTTCTAAACCTCCCTAAGCCTCCATTCTCTTATATGAGAAATAGAGCTTCTAGAGATGTTAAATAAATTATCCAAGGTCTCATGGTTGATAAATGAGGAGGTTAATACTAAAAGCAAAATCTCTCAGCTCACATTCCACATTGTTCCTACTATAGCTCACAGCATCAAAATAACCTCTCAGATCCACTTCATCTCCATTTTTTCCTCCCACCCTAATATAAATCTTAGGAAGGACCATCGTGAGTTGACCAACATCTAGCTGTCTTTATAAAACAACAAAATAGATTATAGGATTCTGTAGTGGGTTAAATAGTGGTTCTCCAAAATTCATGTCCATCCTGAACCTCAGAATATGACCTTGCTTGGAAATAGGGTCTTTCTAGATATATTTAATTCAAGATATCAAAGTGAGATCATCTTTGGTTTAATGTGGGCCCTTACATCTAATGAATGGTGTCCTCATTAAAAAAAGAGAGGACACAGAGAGAGAGAGAGAGAGAGAGGGAACAAGGCCATATGAAGACAGAAACAGAGATTGGAGTCTTGCTGCCTTAAGCCAAGAAATTCCAGAAGCCACCATAAGTCAGAAGAGGCAAGGAAGAACCTCCTCTAGAGCCTTCAGAGGGAGAATGACCCTACTGACACCTTGGTTTTGGACTTCTGGCTTCCAGAGCTGGGAAGCCACAGTTCTGTTGTTTTAAGCCACCAAGTTTGTGGTAATTTGTTACAGTGGCCCTGGGAAACTGATACTAGCTCTTCTCAGGAGCACATGGGAGTCTCTTTCATCTCACTCGAGGAGAGTTGAGAACAGGAAGGCCTCTAAAGCAAGAGGCCTTGTCTTTAGGCAAAGAAAGAACTGCACATATATTCAACCTGTGACAAATCGTATCTATGTCTGTGACCCTCAGTATCATCACGTGAGGAATTTGCTTTAGTTGGCACCGAAAATTTGGGAGCCAATCAATTCTTTAGTTCCTGGGTCCAGGATGTTCAGCATATCTCCATACTGTAGTACTTCTGCTGTAGCTGAAAAGGCATTCCCTTGCAGTTGGACCAGAGTTGAAATCCCAGCTCTGTCGTCAACTCTTTATGTGACCTTGGGCCAGTCAGTTAATTTCCTCACAAAGTTGCACAATATCTACCTTTTCCTTGTAGAATTACATAATATAGCAAGTACATGCCTAGCAAGCACCCCTCATAGTGTCAGCACATAGTAGGTGCTCAAATTAGTGAATGCTACCAGGTTCTTTTCTGCTGTTACCACTTATCTGGGCCCCTGAGTTTAGCTTTGGGTTTGCCCTTAACCTGTTTTCAATAGCTTTTTGAATTGCAAACTCCATATGATGGAAGGATCGCGTCTATCTGGGTCACTGTTATATCTGTGGCTCCTGACGATATTGGTGGGATAAATAATCAAATTTTCCTTGTCCCTAATCTAAGTTCTTTGAGACTAGTGGCCCCATTTTCTTATTTATTTTGTATTCTCTACAGGACTTTCTTAGACCTGGACAAGAAAATATGCTGAGTATTGTTTTGATTAAATTATTATGAAAATGAGTGAGAGTGGAAGGAAAGGTCTTTGGGTCCAAAAAGAGTAAAGCTTGAGATGAATGCATTTGGGGTCTTTTAATTGTCAAGGACGGCTGGTTCTCAGAATCAGAGCACTTCGTTATCTTTTTAACTTGTACATGTATAGATTTATGAGAGTCTGTTTCAAGGAATGTATTCAGGATCATTGACTTTGCAGAAATTATCAAGTGCAAACCATTTTCTCTTTGGAAGAACAGATTAAAAGGTCAGTGCTTTTAAAGACAGTAAAATAATGCTTGCTTTCGCCAGCCCCCCTGCCACCAGCCTCTTTGAAAACTCTCTGGGAAGAAAAGTCCCAGAACGCAGAACTTGCTGGGACGGAGTGAGCATTGCAGCACACACTGTTCTCAGAATCTCAGGCTCTGACTTCCTTTGTCCTAGAGCCCTGCCTGTCCCCCAGGTCTGTCCTTCCCCCTAAGTCACCTACTCTTGTCTACTGGACAGGTCCTCTGGCCACTGTGGAACATGGCGACAGTGTCAGGGGGTGCTGACTGCTTGACAGCCACTGGTGGGGACAGGGTGGAGCTTCACCCCTGGCTAACCAGACAGACACAAGGGTGGTGAAAATCTCTGAGTTGGCGTGAGTCGAGATTCATCTCAACAGCTCTTTCCCACCTTCAAAAGAACAATGCGTGAGTAGACATCTCCTGAGATCTTACAATGTGCCAAACATGAGGCTGAGCATTTTACACCATGTCTTTCATTGAATCCTCATAATTGCCCACTGAATTAGGTACTATCACTATTCTCATTCTTAGCTTTGCAGATGGGAAGCTGGGGCTCAGAGAGGTTAAGTAACATGCCCAATGCTGCATAGCACAGAAGGGCAAAGGCAGACCTTGAACCTAAGTGCTGCTACACTGTGGGCACTGAGAAGAAGGGTGGAGCACTACAGTGCCCTAGAGATCCCAATACAGATGGTTTCACATCGCATGCAGTGGTTACAATGGAGGGATAAAAGAGCACTTCATCAGTATTCTGATAGCAGTGGGATAAGGAGTAAATCAGCACCGATCAGTGGGAATTGGTTAATAACTTCACTTCTTTGCTTCCTTACTGACAACAAGGTTGTTCCCAAATATCTTCATTTGGAGTTAAGCACACTTGCTATGGACTGTCTTTAATATCTTCTCCTTTTCTCTGGTCCCTACAGTTGGAGCCACTTTGACCTCAAGCCCTACTGCAATAAGGGGGGGTCAGGGAGTCAAAGTTGAAAATTGGGGGGACTCAGCATCAAGGTTTTCTCTGTTTCAGCTTGCAGTCCAAGTTCCAGGACATTGACTTCTGAGTCTTCTTAGTCTTCCTAGAACAGTTGCCCATGATATGATTTAAACAATTCTGGAATGGGATCCTTGAGCAACTAATTTAGACCGTCTTCACTGATGTTTTATCACCTGGATCCAAACTCCTCACTGACCACATTCAAATCCTTTTGGGAGCTAGCAGTTCTACCTACCTACAATCCGGAATGTACATAGAGTCCCAAACCCATACTATAGGTGGGAGCTGACCTTACTTCATGCTGGTAAGATCTAAGATACAGTTTCAATGTTCAAATAGAACAGACTTCTTGAGTCTTCTTGGGGTTAAGCTTATCTTAGGGGAAAGGTCATTGCCAGAGGTCTTCGCATGGGAGTTTCACTCCAAGTCTCAGCTAATAAAATCAAGGGTCACTTTGCTTTCATTTGCTAGGCACTGTCCTATGACTATTTCTCCGTCAAGGGCTTAGCCAAGTAATTATTGATCATGAACAAAAATTAGAAAGTCAGCATGGCACAGAAGTTAAGAACATGACTTCTGGAGCTAGCCTGTCCAAATATAAATCCTGGCACTCGCACTCACTAGCTGTGTAACCTTGGTTTCTTCATCCATAAAATGGGGACAATATAGGTATCTACTTCACAGAGTACAAATACTTTCTCGTGGCTTTTGTGAGGATTAGGTGAGTCAAATGCCTTAGGATACGGCTTGGCATAGCTTGACATAGTAATTAGTCAATAAATTTTAAGAGATTATTATTGTGAGTATCATGGAATTTTTAACTTGAACTTAGAATTCTAATTTGACCTGGTTCGTAGCTTGTTTGCTCTTATGAGTTATGTGTAACGTTCTCTAAGTTATTCAACCTGAGACCTAGTTTCTCCTCACTTGTAAAATGAGGCTAAATGCGACACCCTTGCTGCCCTTTCCTCCTTCCATAATGCCTTTGGGTTTGTTCTTCATCATCCTCCCTCCTAGTTAAACTGCACCTTCAGGAAGTACTCAGCTGACAACAGAGTGTGACGCTCCGTACCACCTGTCCCAGCGTCCTCTTCACATCCTGGATCCTGCCTGTGCTCAGGGAAAGGCCTTGCAGATAACAGGGAGAACTTCGGGGTTTATTTTGGAGCATCCCAACCTAACACCGTGTGACAGTTGGGTGTGATGACTGGTAAGATAAAGAAGGTTCCTCCTGGTAAGAAGAGGTAAGATGTTTAGAAATGGGAGAGGGAGAGAGTGTGTGGAGACTAAGCGGGGAAGGGTGTTTGATGAAGGAGGGGGCATTTGCCTATCATACATTTATCTCTCCAAGGATGTGACAGAATCCCTTGCTACCCCCAACACTGGTCACCGGTTTTGTTTCTACGTCTTTACTTCATTTTGAAAAGGAGATGCTGTATCCAGCAGAAATACCTGGAACCCTTTTGTTTCCAAGGAGATAACCATGGCCACGCATATTCTGTTGGGATAACAGGGGAAACGTCACAAACAGGCACTGGAGGAAACCTAGATACAGCTGGTGAAGTCAGCCAGCCTCCCCTTGTTATGAGAGGAGAGCTCTGGCCTCCACAGCCAAGGTACCTTGGTCAGCTGGGCTTACTTGATTTTCTTGCTTGCTTCATTTTTTGAGGGATTTCAATCTGAGATCTGATGTTATGACCTTAAGGAGAGTGAGTCTTCCTGAACAAGAGGTGGTAGCCCCTGCATCAGGGCATCATGACTTCTCTGGAGCCATACCACAACTATTACCCTGGGTCTATGCCTACCATCGAGTCTCTGGACCCCAGTCCCTTCCCAATCCTTCTGTCCTCTTCAGAAGTTCACAGGTGCCTCATAGAGGTTCCCTAGTGGCCGGGCCCACCATCCTCTGACACCTCCTGACACCTGCTATTTCCTGCCCATATCATACAGAACACTAAGTGGCTTCTTTAGCTGTGGGGGTCACTCTCTCTCTACCTCCCCGCCTCTTGGTTGCTGAGATGAGATAACACTCTATGTCCTTAACAACTGTCTTCTGCTCCAAGTAAATACCTGCTTCAGGTGGATACCTGGGATTCACCTTCCATCTCACCCACACTGCCTGCTCTCACTAGGTCGTAAAGCTTTGGTTCCTACCAACGATGCAGCAGTGCAGCTGTGGCACCTGACGATCTTACCAGAACATTGATCTCCACTCTAGCACACCACCCTGTGTTCCAAGTCATTGATCGCATCCACACCAAGTTCAATCCTGGCTTGTCTTTCGCCCTTATTCGTTTCCTTTCTATAAGCTTCTATAAAATAAATCTCTCTCAAATTTCTTCTCCTATCAGGGATACCAACTAGGAGTGTGTATGGTGCCTATGGGGACGTACTCAGGTGCAGTTTCCATGCAGCTGGGGACATGCTTAGTTCTTCACTGCCATAACCCTGGTCCCCAGCAGAGTGCCTGGCACATCATATGGCCTCAGCACATCATGCTGAGAAAACTAAGTATTTTCCCAGATCTTCTTCTCCCTCTTGATCATCCAGTGGACTCATTCTTATCTGCAGTATTCAAGCAAAGCCTCATCTCTTCCTGGAAACTTGCCCTCACTCCCCCAAATATGATTAAGATGTTCCTTCTCTGAGCTTTCACAGTAAACTCACTGCAACATGTGCTTGCCTGTGGCATGGCTTCGCTCAAAGCACACAATAATTTATTTACATGTCTGTCTTGTGTGAGCTCCTTCAAAGCAGGAACAATCTATTATTTGTCATGTTTGATAAATGAAAAATAAAAAGAGTGAATTAATGTGTGTGGCCTTGTTTCCCGATCACACCACATGTTTAGTCATTGGCCCCTTTATGCGCTCCTTGGGCTCTCACATAAATAGAGTCTCATATAAATATCCCCAGAGCCCGGAAACATCTGAATATGCAGTGGGTACGTAGCTCAGGCTGTGGTTCCAAGAGTTTATCTCATAACGTACATTCATCCCATCTGTTATTTTAGCTGGGACATAACTCGTTTTCAATTCACATAGGGCCAAGGGAAGACACAGGGCCCAGTGACCCATAGATGGGCTCTCTTGACTTCCAGCTGGGAGAGCAGCCTGGCCAGTCCTGATGCCTGAACAACCACCAGTGAGGACTTGTGGTGACTCAGCATCTGAGAGATTGTGCTCCTAGACCTGCGCTGGCCCTGGGCTTCCTGTTGAGTAACTGGGCCCTTGAATTATTGGTGTGACCAAGACACTTCCTTGTATCTTAGGCATTTTGCCTGTGGAAAGGGTACCCATCTTTTTACTCCACAAAATTCATCCAAAAATGGAAATCTGATCATAAAACCCATTCTTATATAGTGGGTCCTTGTTACATTCTCTCAGGGTACCCAGCTGCTGACCACATGCAACAAGCCTGGATTTTTGCATGGCCCCCACAGCCTTGTCTGCCACTCCAGTTGGGACTGTTGACCTGCCATGAACTCGACCCAGCCTTCTCTCTGGCACCAGTCCCTTTCAACTGGACCTGAGCCTGGCAGAGGGTGTCCACCTCTTCTGTTCTGTTGTATCTCAGCTCAGTAGAGAGAAGGAGAAACAAGCTTTGCATTTGCTGAGAGGAGAGGGAACAACAAGTGCTTGCCCTCAATGGTCTTAATGTCAGCATCGCCAGATCAGGACATTCTGAACAGGAGTCTTTGTCATCACCCTTGTTCCTGGGACAAGATCAACAATCCTTTATGTTTCTAGGGTGCACTGTTTTTTCCTCAACATTCTCTTGGCTTCCCCACCTTCTCATTTCAACATCACGATAGCCTTGAGGAAAAGGAATGGACAAGTGGTTTTATTGTAAAAGTGTGATCCAGTGGTCAAGTTGTACTGATTTTTGTACTTTGTGCCTCTGATAATGCGTACTGTTCTACCTGCTCATGCTGCTCTCTGCTTCCCTCCCCTCACTGTGTTCTGTCTTTCCAATCCATTTTATGCCACTCCACTCACTCTATGCCATGCCATTCCATTCTGTACCCACGCTCTTGAAGGAGCTGCAGTATATTACAGAGCCCTGGGCTCTGGTGTCAGACTTGGGTTCAAACCCTAGCTCTCCATCCCCTAACTGTGTGATGTCACATCTGGTGGCTTCTGTTTCTTTAAGATGTGAAGAGCAATAGCTAGACCATAGGGAGATGGTGGGAACTCAATGCTGGGACACAAGCAAAGGTTGTTATAACCTGCAAATCTGGATACGCATTATGATTATTATAAGTACTATGTGGAAGGCACTATGCTGGTAGCCAGTGGGGCATTCAAACACTAGGATATAGGCTCTCTGTTTTCTAGAGTCTTGTAATTTATGAAAGTAGATAATATTAGTACCCTCGTTAAATTTATATTGCAAAAATGTGTTGAGTCTTATGAGTCACATAAAATACAGTGAGGGGAAATATTACGTCTAACCTGGGCTGTGTGTATATGTGAGCTTCGCAGAGAAGGTGCATTTCAGCTGGGCAGGGAAGTAGGACTGGGGTTTTGTCAGGCCAGACAGGAAGGGACAGCAGAAACTTTAGGTAAGTTACTCTACTTCTCTGATCCTCAGATTCTCCAAATGTAAAAAGGTAAAACAGAAATAATATCCACCCCACACACTAAAATGAATAATAATAATAGAAAATGCTTCTATAGAACTTACTTTTGCTTGGATCTCTTCTAAGTGAAGTATGCACGTCATTTAATTTTTACAACAATTTTATGAAGTAGGTGCTGTTTTAATCCCAATTTTATAGTCCAAGCAACAGTGGCACTGAATAGTTAAATCGATGTTGGTGGCTGCACAGCACTAAGAGGGAGAGGGGGGAGAAATACGAAATACCTAACACAGGTTGGGGGCTCCAGGGTACCATGCTGCCTCCAAGCAGGGAGGAGGCAGAGGTGGGGCCAGAAGTTCTTCTGGATTCCAGAATGTTCTCCTCCTTACTCTGGTCCACAGATCTGTAGCCTGTCCCCACGTGGCTTCTGAGACCCCATCCAGAGCCTGGTGCAGTAGCAGGAGGAATAGCTAGTGAAATATTTTTGTTACACCCTTTGTAAAGGAGCAAAGGGTTTCCCAAATGCTAATTTGTAATTAGAAGGCATCTAAGAAGGAAGATTCATCCTGCTCCTTAAATAAGCCTGTGCCGTGGGCCATTCTGCAGCAAAATAGAAAAAGGAAGAGGTGAAATCAACAGCATCAAACTCACTCCAGTCCCAGCTGTTCCACAGTCGGGAAGCGGAACTCAGTGGGGAAAAGAAATGAAGATAAAGCCCATGGAAGAGTTCTGCTTTGAGTATTCCTTTTCTTCCTCTTCCTGAGTACGTGGGAGGTGAGATTGGGAGTTGACTCAACCAGGAATCAGTTAAAGATAACAGAAACTGCATTCCATGTTTTTAGCGGGAAGTATTTTAAAGAGAGCAGGGATCTGTTTAAAGGATCTTTCAAAGCCTTAAGAGTTGGAGAAAAGGCATCAGTCTGGCGCTCCAGGAACACCCAGAACAATACTGCAGAACCAGCCTGCCCCGGGAGCTGCCTCCTCAGCCAGGGGATCAAGAAGCTCCAGCGCTGGAACTATTGGCTCCAGTGACATAATTGCTCAGCTGTCAACGCCAGGATGGAGAAACTGTGGCTGCAGCTGCCACTCCTAGCCTGCTCAGAGCTGGGCCTGGGCGTGGGCCTGCCTGCCTTTCCCCTTCTAAAGCCTGCCCTCAAATTTGACCGTACTCTCCAAGCCTCGGTTTTCTCATCTGAAAAATATGGATAATAGTGCTGCCTCCCAGGTGTTTTTGAGGCTTCCATGAGAAAGCTCCCAGCCAGAGCCTAGTAGAACGCTACCCCTGCTCAGCCGGCCCTGCACCTGACCGCACAGTGTGGTGTTAGTCTTACTGGGCTACGCTCCCAAATCTTCAAATACTCCCCTCTGCCTGTCAGGAGGCTTGCAGTTTCCACGTGATGCTCAGAGTTCCTGAGAGCCAGAAGGGAACTAGTTACGTATGACTTCATCATTTTGAATACCCAGGCAGCCCTGTAGCTATTCCTCCCAACCCCCACCCCTACCCCCCACGGGTGTCATGTTTTAGAAGGCCATGTCTAGAAAAGTGCATCTGCTAAGCAATGATTAATTTGTACTCATGCTTTGTAAAACCAAAGGAATTCCACAAAGAGACCTGATGAGCACAAATTAATCAATTTTCCTACATAGAACGAATATAGTCTTTAGTTTGAAAAAAGAGAAAGTAAGTCAATCTCATAGAAACAGAGGGTAGAAAGTGGCTACCGGGGAAAGGTGGGGGGAGGGAAGATGTTGATCTCAGGGTACAAAGTTACAGTTAGACCAGAGGAATAAGTTTTAGTGATCCATTGCACTGCATGATGACCACGGTTAATAATCTAATAATCGAGGGGGGAGGGGGGCATGGGCAACATATGTAACCTTAACAGTTGTACCCCCATAATATGCTAAAATAAATAATAATAATGTATTGTATATTTCAAAATTGCTAAAATGGATTTTGAATGTTCTTACTGCAAAAAATTAATAAATTGGTGAAGGGATGGATGTATTATTAATAATTAGCTTGATTGAATCTTTCTATAATATATACCTAGATCAAAACATCACATTGTGCTCCATAAATATACACAATTATTATTATTATTATTATTAATTAAATCTTTTTAGAAAGTGAGAAGACTTGACATTTCGGTTTTCTTGAGTGGCCTCCCCTTGATGTACATACAGTTTCCACTGGCTCTGGTAACAGAAAGCTCACACGCACATTCTGCCTCTGAGAGCCGCAGGGCCAGGGACTGTCCACGCTGATTGGCAAGGGGCCACCTGAGCCAGGTGAGGGGTTCTTCCTGGGGTACCTGAACAGGGTGCAGGAGGAGAAAGAGCCTCAGAAGGAAGTTGAAGTGTAGTTACCCAAGGAAGCTAGGAGAATGCTGGGAGGTCAAAGCTCAACAAAGCCTCTTTCTTCCAGAACTTTCTATTCAATCTTCACAACAAACCTATGTCATCGCCATTTTACAGATGAGAAAACTGAGGCTTAAAGAGGTCCATGTCTGCACGGCAAGTTAGAAGTAGAACTGGGTCTCTTGTCCCTGGGGCCCCTGCTATGTCCCCTACCTGGGCTGAAGCTCTGGATGCCAGCCTGGTTTCCTTGGACTTCTCTGCTTTCACTGGGAAGGCCTGGAATTCCTCCTCCCTTTCCTCCTTCAGCTCCAGGCTCAGCCTTCGTAGCAGAGAGCCCCCAGGGTCCACTCTGGCTCCCAGCAGAAGCACAGCCAAAACAGAGACCCTTAGAATCCACCACAGCGACAAGCCCCACAGCTTCCCGCTGCGGGCTGAGAAATAATTATTGTCAGTAATTAGAACTAAATTACTCTTGTCAAAACACACAAAATTGCAGAGGCAGCCCTGGGGCATCATAGGTTCCTTTGTCCCAGTGGTCTCTCTCCCTCCTCCTGGCCTAATTGAGTTCCGTGTGGCACCAGGAAATCCGCCCTCAATGCTGGACTCCAGGTGCGGGTCACAGTCCTCAGCCCTGGGACTGATTCGCAGACACAAAATGAGGGGCTTGGCTTTCCCAGCTCCTGCTTTCTGGACAGAGGGGCGGGAGGAAAGCTGGAGATAATAATAGTGGCCATGATGACAGTTAGAAGGAAACCAAACTGCAGCTTGTGGTGCAGGGAAGTTCCAGGAGGTTGTGTTCGGTAAAGACATCTTGTAATTATAGGGCCGGAATGAAACGAGAGAGAGAGAGAGAGAGAGAGAGAGAGAGAGAGAGAGAGAGAGAGAGAGAGAGAGAGAGAGAGAGAGAGAGCGCGACTATTCCTTTTGTTTCCTTTCTGACTATGGCAACACTAGTCAGTTTTAGAAAATTTAGAAAATAGAGAAAGGTATAAAGAAGGAAATACAAATCCCAAATCCCAATACACAGCAGTGATTTGTATTTATATTTGGAGTATTTTCTTCTAATTAGGTTTTGTTCTCTTTCTCTCTCTCTCACACACACACACACACACACACATACACACACACAGAGGATAACTTAAGTCTCCCCTCAGCTCATCAGGAAAAGCCATGTGGTGCATTATTATTTTATTTATGCCGCCCAGCAAATGGAGGACTGAACTTCACTGGCCCCAGGAGGGAACGAGTGAGCCTTTGTTCTTTCAGAGGGTGAGGCTTTAGGCCTTGCTCGCCAGGGAGAGCGAGGCCCAGCTCTGAGCTGGGAGAATGGGCTTCCCGGGAGCAAGAGCGGGGCTCCCTGCAACATTTTCTGTACTGATTCTGTCACTCTGAGCTCTCTGGTGACCTTAGGGGAGAGGAACGATCTAGCCACTCATGGTCCTAGAAGCCGGATTCCAACTGATTCAAAGAAAGAACATATTCTGAAATATTTTTTTGAACCTGAATTTTGTGGAGCAAAGCTATGCCTGTTACACTGACGTTCTCACTGGTTGACGTCACGCTGAATCTACAGGGTAGTATCCTGCTGCCTTCCTTTGACACGCTACAGCACACACTTTCTCCCGGTTCCCTGGGTGGACATTTCTGGGGATGTTGGCTGGGCAGGGGCAGGGCCCACGACTGTGTTCTCAGGAAAGGAGAGTCCCGTGGGAAGCCTCCTGGCTTCGTCACGTCTGGGTGGGAACTCCCTGGGCGAATGATAGATCTGCTGCTACTAACGGGGGTTACCGCCACTGTTTCCATAAAACACAGGAATCCTTTGTATACTTGGCTCCACGCTCACCAGTGGGGCGACCCTGTGAAGTTTACTTCACTGTTTGTGCCTCAGTTTCCACTTCTGTACAATGAGACTATAAGATGTCCCACCTCAAAAGGTGACTATGAGGATTACATGAGAACAATGCTTTTGGTTTTAGAGCAGTGCATGACATAGATTAAGTGCTCAAAAAATAACAGCTGCTAGACCTTGTGTCTCATTTTTCAGACTCAACAAATGAAAACCTTCACCTACCTATGATATGCAGATGGGACCTACCAGAAGATTAGTAATTTCTGCTTCCCTATTGTAATCTTGCCCCCTTCTCTCCTACCCCAAAGCAGCCTTGTCCTCAGCTATTTGATCAATCATCCCCTGACACCCCATCATCACTCCTACATTCTGCAGATTGTAGGGGAGGGGGAGATCACCTCTACCTGCCCCCACCTTAGGTGTTATGTGGGTTCTTTGTCTGTGTCTAGGAACCAAATCAACACCGTGCAGATTAATAAGAGAAAAGCATGCAAGTTTGATTACTTTTACATGTGCATGGGCAGCTTCAAAAGATAGTCAAGCCCAGAGAAATGGCCAAAGCAGGATGCTTTTATACTTTTTAGACGAAGACCAATAAATTTGTGAAGAAATGACAGGACAAGGGGGATCTGGCTAGGAGCAGTAAATTCTGGGAAAGTCACAAGGAGATATATGGGGGTATGAAGCTAGTGGAAGATGGGTCACTCTGAGAGGTTTATTCCAGGTGCCCACTGCCTGCCCGAGGCAGTCTGAATCGTCTGGTGTTAGGGCTATTTTCTCACCCTGGTGTGGGGACAGCATGCCTCCCAGGGGAAGTTTATGGCTTGCTGCATGTAGGAAAAGACAGGTCACCTAGCCATTTCTGAAACTATAATGTTTCCATTGTTTTCAGCTTGAAAGAATCAATATAGGAATTCGACCTATTTCGGGGATGGTGCATCCTTTACTTCTTCAAGATCTTCCTCCCTCCTCCTGGCTGCATTCCTCCCTAATGTGAAACACAGCTGCTAAGCAAACCGTTAAGTGATTATTTGATTAATACATAATGATGACATCAGAGTCCACTTCTGTTTTGCTCACTCCTGGATTTCCACCTGTTGCATGTTGGGGAGAGAGTTAAATACATGACTATTGCATTGCACACGAGAGGGATGTCACCACAAGGAAATACTTGACTCTTCTGTCTGTTGGAAAGGGAATCATTTAGACACTTTGGTCCTTTAATTATTGGGAAGGGACTAACTTTGCAATATGCCTCAGCGTGCTTGTGTTTAAGAATCTATGCTCCACACCACACCACATTTTCTCCCGGTTCAGTTCTCTTATTTAAATAATAAACACCAGCTAGATACCCGCTGGCCTCCAGTAGCAGAAACTGAATTGTCTCCTTTGAGCAAGAGAGACAGGCAACAGGAGTTGCTGAGAAGCTGCACGCTCGCTCCCATCGGTGAATGAAGAAGGCTGGCCCGCTCCCCGAGCGGGGATCTGGCTCCCTGCTTTATATTTCAGACCAGGAGGACGCTGGGCAAGGGCTTTCTCTTCACTCTTAGTACAGATGTTCTCGTCCTTCTGTTAACTGGAAGCTAGAGGTAATTACTGGCAGAAGCACAGCTCCGTGATGCACATTAGGTTGGTGGAAACTTCATTCGACCGCAAATTGTGCCTCTAATTAGGCAGTTGCTGATGCAAGGAGTTCAGAATCTAGTTTATGGGCTGGCTCAGGCCAGAAGCATCTCCCAGCTGTAGGTGATCGAGATAGTGTGGGAGGAGGAGGGATAGGGATGGGGCTGGGAAAAGGGCGAGTGGGGAGATTAAGGAACAGAAAGAGAGGGAAAGAGAAGGAGAAATGAAGGGAGGGAGGGAAGGAAAAAAAGAAAGGAAAGGAAGGGGGAAAAAAATAAAAGAAAGGAAGGAAAAAAGAAGGAGCATTCTATCTTCACTTTCTGTGACTAGAAATAGCACCAGACTTCATTTTGGAAGACTTCAACACTAATTCTTGGCGTAATAACTTTGAAAAACTACTTGGCAGTATCCACTAAAGCTAAACATATGCCTAATCTATGACCCAGGAAATCGACTTCAAGGTTTATATCTAAAACAAATGAATACATATGCCCACCAAAAGACATGTACACAAATATTTATAGCAGAGCTATTTATACTAGGCCCATACCGGAAACAACCCTAATGTCCGTCAACCAGAGCATGAAGAGATACATGTGGATTTCCTTTTTGTTTGAGACAGGGTCTCACTCTGTCTCCCAGGCCAGAGTGCAGTGGTGTGATCATAGCTCACTGCAGCCTCCAACTCCTGGGCTCAGGTGATCCGCTGCCTCAGCCTCGCCAGTAGCTGAGACTGTAGGCATGCACCACCATGGCCAGCTAATTTTTTAAATTTTTTGTAGAGACAGGGTCTCATTGTGTTGCTCAGGCTGGTCTCGAACTCCTGACTTCAAGCAATCCTCCCATGTTGGCTTTCTCGAGTGCTAGGATTACTGGTGTGAGCCACCACACCTGGTCCTGGTGTTTCCTATAATGGGACACCACACTGCAATTTTTTTTGAAAAAAAAACAACAACAAAACCACTACCGATGATTGCCACCACATGGTATGCTGTTAAGCAAAAGAAGATAAGTACAAAAAAGGTGCATTCTGTAAAATTCCATTTTTATCGAGTTCAAGAACAGGCCAAATGAATCTACAGAGATAGAAGTCAGAATAATGCTCACCTCTTACGAGAAGGGTATTAATGATGAAGCTTCCGGGGTACTATAAATGTTCTATATCTTGATCTGTGTGTAGTTATATGGATGTAAATACTATGCAAAGAGTACAAAATGTACTGTTACAAAAATGTAAAAGCTGAACCTCTGCATACGTTATATAAGCTATAACTCAATAAAAACACTTTGAAAAGAAAACAATATATGTACCAAAACAATAGGTGAAAAATGCTCTTGTAGTTCACCCTTTCATTTCTTTGCTAAGTAAGGAAGACAATCTTTCACCTATTATCTGTCTTAAGCATTTCTTTGGTGAATTGCCTGTGCAGACTGCAACCCAGGCTCCAACTGGAATCTTTGTTCCCGTCTTACCACTCTGAAGAGCGGTGTTAAATAGCAGTGTTTCTCAATCCCTCTGCACTTGTTTGTTGCAAACGCTTTCCCTCCAGCTCATCATCTTTCATTATTTTACTCAATGATGATTTTTTTCAATGATGATTTTTATTGTACAGAGAATTTAAAACTTTAAGTAACCCAATCTGTTCATCTCTTCTTTTAGCAGTTCTTTCATTAGATGTTTTTGTTTTCTCCCTAAGCTTTTTGCTTTTGAGAAACTGATCCAAAGGCAACAATGTAGCTGGAGCAGCAAAGTAGGGGAGAGGAGACAGCAAAACTGGGCGTGGAGAGGCAGCCAGGGATGAGATCACACACAAGCCTTTGGATCTGGGAATTGATCCCGAGTGCAAGGGGTAGTCAGGAAGGGAAGTAAGCAGGGAAGTGATGCAAAGAGATTTGCGTTGTGAGGGTCACTTTGACCTTGACCAATGGGTGGACAGGGGATTGGAGAGAGACAGAACCAGAAAACCCACGGAGAGGACTGCAGTGGTCCAGGGGAAAGCAGCCTGGGCAGGTGACGTGACAGCAGAGAGGCGGAGTTGGTGAAGGTTAGAGACCTGGTTAGCACTGGTCCCAGGGAACCTGTTGATGGATGGACAGGAGCAGAGCGGAGGAGGGTGGTGCTTGGTACGCAAGTGGCTAAACCACGACATCCGGGGCTCACCCACACGGCTGCCTCTAGACTTCTGCCTTTGTGTATTTGCTTGTTTGTTTTCACTTTTAACTCTTTATCAGGCCAGAATTTGGTTTTGGTAGTTTAGTTGGGTGGGCAGTTTCATTCCCCTCATCCAATGCTGAGTTTCTCCCTGAAAATACAGTGACTACTTCTCATCACTTCCTCATTGTTTTGTGAGGCTCCTCCATCAGTTGGTGAAGAACCAGTCCTATTTTGCAGCTACCTTCTTCTAATAACCTTTGTTCTTCTGTTATCATCACGCGGTTTTGATGTTGTATGTTTTAATTCATGAATTTTGTTTGCAGTAAAATTATTTCCATATCACTCTTTTTAAAAAGTTCTTAGCTGTAAAAGAGACACCTGCACTTGAATGTTTATAGTAGCACAATTCACAATTGCAAAGATGGGGAAACAACCCAAGTGCCCATCCATACATGAGTGGATTAATAAAATGTGGTATATGTATACCATGGAGTTCTACTCAGCCACAAAAAAACAACAGTGAACATTATAGCTCTTGTATTATCCTAGATGGAACTGGAGATCATTCTTCTAAGTGAAGTATCACAAGAATGGAAAAACAAACACCACATGTAATCACCATTGAATTGGAACTAATGGATCAATATTTGCGTGCACATACAGAAATAACTTCATTGGAAACCAAGCAGGTGTGTGTGGGGGGTTGGGGATGGGTAAATTCATACCTAAGGGGTACAATGCACACTATCTGGGGGATGGGCACACTTACAACCCTGACTCAAACAGTATAAAAGCAATTTATGGAACCAAAATGTTTCTTCCCTTGTAATATTCTGGGGGAAAAAAGGGAGAACAGTTCCAAAATTGAGTAAATTAGAAAGAGAAATAGTTGATTCTTGGGCAGTAGACTGCAAACACAACTTGAAGTGTATGTGTGTGTTTAGGTATGTGTGTATATATGTACGTATCAATATTTCTGTAACCATCTAGCAACTAGGTACGGCACCTAATAATGCATATATCAAGAACAATTGTGCAGTAAAAAATAGCAAGAGCATAGTCATCCTTGGCAGAAGAGGAAGAATAAAAAAAACATCAGGAATCAGGAGACTACTCCTGTTGACCCTTAAACTTCATCATGGATTCCTAGGTGATTCAATCTTTCTAGACTTCACCTAGAAAGTAAGAGGCATAGACTAGATATCTTAAAAGCTTCTTTCCAACTCTAGTATTCTACATTTTCTAGTATTCTAAATTTAATAATACTAAAATATGTTGATTTACACAAAGATGTTTTTTAAAATCTGATCTTTACTACCTAACTTTTATACGCGTTGGAGAAAAAAACACTACAGCTGGAGGCAAGGGTAATAACTGTTTAGGTAAGGCCTACTTAATAATATTTCAAAGAAAATAAAATCATACATCCATTCAAAGAAAAGAAAGTTCTTAGCTATTTTCTCATGACTCTGCTTTGTTTATATTATTAGTGCTTTTTCCCTCAGGTGAACTTAAGAATCCAATAATTAAGTAACGAACAAATTCCATCAGGAATTCAATTGGAATTTCATTAAAACCATAAATTGATATCACAAGAATTAATGTACACTTTTTTTCATACATGAATATTTTTGCCTATGTATTAAAAGTGAGTATTGTTATTTTTCAGCAAATATGACTATATCCCATATATTCTACTTATTCTTCAAAAAGTTTGGTTTCCTTAGAATTTTATGTTTTGGTTACCATTGTAAAATGTCTTTTTTGTTATATTTTATGGACTATTATTGATACATATGAAATATACAGATTTTTAAAAACACTTTTCTATGAAGTTACTTCACAAAACTAGTTTAATGTCATACAAAATGATATTCTGTCACCTTTTTAAATAATCCTATCTCCTCTTCAGGTTTCATGCTAATTCCATTGCTCAGAATTTTCAGAATGATGTTAATGATAATGATAATGATAAATGATAATGATGACAACAGGCATCTTATTTGCTTGCTTGCATCTGGTTTTAACAGGAATTCTCTTTAGTTTTTAACTGTTTAAAATAATAGTTAATTGATTTAAGATATAAATTCTTACTATGTTAACAAAATATTTCCATTCCTAATTTTCTCCCAAAACAAATTTGAGGATTATAGAATATACTTTGAATGTATTTACAGGCTTTCCTTCCTCTACTAAAATTGTAATTCTTATTTCTCCTTAAAAATATTCATGTGAAATGTTGCATTAAAAGATCTCTTTATAATAAGTGATCTTTGCATTTCTTGGATACATCCTATTTGGTGATTGTGAATAATTCTTTTACTTATGCTGCTGGATTTGGTCTAGTAATATATTATTTAGGATTTTTGCATCCATTTCTGATTTTACTTCAGATTTTTATTCCCCCTTTTTACTTTTTTGGAATCAGGGTTATGTTGGATTTGTAAAATAAAATATGCATTCATATTTTCCTATGCATAGAACAATTTCAATAGCATAGGGATTTTAGTCCCTCAAAAATTTGAAAGAACTAAATCTGAAAACTGTCTGGCATGGCAGTTTTTATAAAGTAATTCTTTGATAAATTTTTTAGGAATTTTTCATAGTAGCTTGTCTATTTCCGTAGCTTGTCTATTTCTATCTTTTTGAGTGAACTTTTAAAAGTGTCTGTTTCCCCAGACTTTTTCCATTTCATGGAGAGTCTGAAGTTTAAGTATAAACAAAATGTTTAAGTATAAATAGTTGTTTAGAGTCTTTAATATTTTCTTTTCTCCTCATCAGTCACAAAATTTCTTTTCTAATTAAAATTATTTTTCTGATTCAACACATCAGAGGTGTCCGTTTTATGAATCTTTATAAAGAACCATTTTTTTACATTAAGAAGGAACAGGAAATATGTTCTATATACAAAAGACTGCATTTCTATATAGATATTTTTAAATGCTACAACTAAGATAAACATTTTGTTCCAATCTTGAGGTGAATAGAACACTACTAGTAACCCACACTCATCCTTTCTAAATAGCCTCTTTTTCTTCTGTGGACAAATAACCACATCCTTGAATAGTGTACACGTGACTGCCATATTTTTAATATTTATAATATACACACTTTCTTCTAAACCAGATATTGTTTAGTTTTTCCATTATTGGAATTTTGATCAGCTGACTCATAATACATGATTTTTTTTGTTCAGCATCAAGTTTTTGAGGTTCATTATAGTGTGTGTATATAGTAGATTTGATTATTTTTCACATGAATATGTTATTCCCTTGCATGGATATTAAATAGTTTACCCATTCTGCTCTGGATGAATATTTAGATTGCTTCAAAGTTGTTTTTTTTCTATTAAAAAACTTCCTCGAATATTCTTGTATATATTTCCTATTACCCATGTTCAAGACTCAGATATATAGGAAGGAGTGACATTGTAAGATCACATGGTATTTGGAGTTTTACTTTACTAGGTTATATTCTTTATGAAGGGGTTGAACCAATTTACACCATCACGGGAAATATGTAAATGTTCCCAATGCCCTACACCCTCACCACACTCGGTGTTACCAAGCTTTTTAATTTTGCCAAACTGGTGGATGCAAAATGGTATGCGAGGGAGTGGTAAATCCCATAGGCATTTTAAAGGTATGTTTATGTAATTATTAGAACAGGTCACTTATGCCCATAGTTCAAAATCAAAGTATTGCTTTACCTCTGCTCTCAGTATACCCAACAATGAGTTGATCATTTGAGTTTCCATAACTTCCAGAACTTCTTTATGCAAGTGCAAAAAATATGATGATATATTCTTACCTTCCTCTTTTTATACAGAAGGGGTGGTATATTATACACATTGTTCTCTACTTTGCTTTTTTACTTAACAGTTTAACTTGGAGGTCTTTGCAAATTAGTATGTAAGTAACTAGTTAACTTCTTCATTTTTTTTAAAGGAGCTTAGTATATTTCATCATGTGGAGTCACCGTATTCATTAACCAGCCCACTGCTGGTGAATGTTGCATCGTTCCCAGTCTTTAGCTATTGCAAAATTGCTCCAATAATTTACCCTGTTTAGAAGTCATTTCACAGATTTGGGATTCCTGGTTCAAAAGGTCTAGACATTTGAAATTTTTCCATATAAACTTTAAAATCGATAAGTCTAAAAAAATTGTTCTATATTTCTACTGGGATCATGTTAAAGATCTAAAAAGATATGTGAAATGTGATGTACAAAAAGACATCACTCTGATTCAGAGCTTGCAAATGGAATTGGGAAGCCATTCTAAGAAGAACCTCCTGCACAACCTGCAACCTTGCAAAAGAGAGAGAGAGAGAAATTTGCCTCCTTGAACCTTTGAACTGAGCCAAACTGCAATGGCCACAGCATTCTAGAAAACAGCTGAATTTCAGCAGTGCTGCAACTCCTGAACATGAACAACCAATGAACTGTGGACTAATGTACTGAGCCAGCCTCCTCCACCAATGACAATTCTTTCAAAACAACTCGTGTAATCACCCTTAGCTTCCTTTTAAAAATCCTGACTCTCCTCCCTCTCTTCAGAATATGATTTGGCTTCTAGCTGAATTTATGTCTGCCGAATTGAAATTCCTAAGACCCCAAATAACCCCTTATCTTATGCATTGCAGTCTGGGCAGTCTGGTTTTTTCACCTCTTCTTAGTTGACAGACATAAGAAGAATTAAGATATTTATGATACTGAGTTTAGATATCCAAAAACATGATGCATCTTTGTCTACCTATGTCTTCCTTACTTTACTTTGAATATTTTTTATTATTCTGTTCCCTGGATATTTTATCTGTTTTTATTGTGATTGTAAATGAAGTCTTCTCTTAATTGCTGGTATTGAAATGTACAAACAGTTTGTTGTATGCATATTTGACAAATATATTAATTATACATTAAGTATGTCAGTTTAGATTCTCTAAGAAGCAGATGCTAAGGCAAGAATTAGTGGAAATGCTCATCAGAAGATGAGAGGGAGTCCAGAGAGGCTGAGAGATGCTGGTATGACACTGAATGAAGAAAGAAAGCTTGAGCGGAAGCATTTTAGATCGCAGTGCAGTTCTAAGGAAAGTTCACGGCCATTGGGCAGCCCTTAAGCCACAGTTGCCCAATGGAGAGCTCTCCATCTTCCCTGCCATGCTCGGTCCTTGACTGGGAGCATCCTGAGGGAGGTGTGGTCTTGGAAGGCCTGTGGTGATGGATTTCAAGTGTAGCTGCTGACCTTGTTGGACAATTATATTCCCTTAGGTCTGAGAGGCACACATCTTTCTGGCCATCACTGTAACCCCTTGCACTGCACAGATGTACTTCTCCACTCAGAGCTGGGAGTGGCTCCTCCATGGTTCCTGTGGGCCTTTTATTCTTAGGGAAAACATAGAAGACAGAGGTTAGTGGAGCCCCTGTCACTGCAGTTGATCTCAGGGCTGCACCTGTACTCACTGACTCTCTCCTCCTTCATCCATTCTAAATGCCCTTCCCTGTGACTTTGGCAGGTTGTGGTGGCTTAGCTGGTAATGTGACCCAAACCTACATTCATGAGAAATATGAACCCTGGTAATCACATCCTTCTCAGTCAGTTACAATGAGGTAAGAAAGCAAGGTGGTTCCAGGAGGTGCCCAGTGGACCACCTGGGTCCACTTGTGTTCCCTCGTGTCCTCATTGTCTAATGCAGCCCCACCTCCTTGTGCCGATCAAGGTCAACTGCCCTGCCCAGTAGGGTGATTTCTCTTCTCACCTGAAGGTCCCTGGCCACAAGGGGCCCAAAGTGCCCTGGTGAAAGCATTTCCTTCTAGCTCAATAGAACTCTTGCTGTGTCCCCTGGCAAGAGGCTACCTCTTTTAGAAACCAGGCCCTCCCACCCTACAGAGTCCTGAGTTGAGAGAATGAATTAGCCAGGAGTGGTGGTGCACACCAGTAGTCCCAGCTCCTGGAGAGGCTGAGGCAGGAGGATCACTTGAGCCCAGGAGTTTGAGGTTGCAGTGAGCTATGATGATGCCACTGCACTCTAGCCCAGGTGACAGAGCAAGACCTTGTCTCAAACAACCACCACCACCACAGCTGATAGAATGAAGAATGAGACTCTAGTGGGCTATTAGGAGTGAGGGTCAATGGAGCCACTGCTGCTGCCACCTCTTGGTTCCCAGGCCCGTTCTTCCATTTAGGGATAAAATACCATACAGAGTTCATTGATTTAATACGCACATTGCATCCTGAAGAATGCGACCCATCCTTTCACCACGTTACCATCAAACTGGTACTTCAGCTGAGCTTTAGGAGGCCATTGTAGCATTCTGTGAGACCAGGCTGTCCCCGGATGGCCAGTATGTGATACAACCAGTGCGACCCTTAGTCAATGGTCCACTCCAAGACTGCCTTCACTTTGAGGTGGGTGCCCCAGTCAGATGCTATCTGTGTGGGATTCTATTCCTGTGGATCAGTTATTCCAACAGCCCCCATCTCCCAGGAATAAACCTGCTTTAGTATCTCTCCCACTCTTCAGCCATTGTCTGGGAGGCCTAACCTCAGCTCCCATGGTGACAGATGTCACAGCCCAGTACCTTGGACCACAGGCTGACTATGACCCCTACAGTCAGAGACCTCAGAGGCACATTTTCATGACACCACACCAAGCTGCCTTCCTGAAACTTCTTACTGTGTTAACAGTTTTTTATTTGATTTTTTGGATTAGAATAATATAATCTAAAAATAATGATTGTTTACTTGTCTCTTTTTGCTGTTTGTTAATAATACATCATTACGTCCAGGGCAGTGTTAAATAACAGTGGTGACAGTGCACATCCTTGTCTTGTTTCCACTGTTTCTCAGCTAAAACACCCTCTGTTTACCCTTTTCCAAATTTTATAGCACCGATTCACATCCAGGGTATGAATGTAAAATGGAATTTGGGGAAATGCTCCAGTCCTGCATGTCAACCTAGGATATGTCATTAAAAGTTTTTTTCTGAGGTTCTTGCATATTTCCTGAGCACTTTAAAAAATTATTTTATTGTAGTAAGAACACTTAACATGAGATCTACCCTCTTAATAATTTTTTAAGTATTCAATGAAGTATTATTAACTATAGGTATAATGTTGTACAGGAGATCTCCAGAACTTATTCATTTTGCTTAACTGAAATTTCATGACCATTGATGAACAAAGAAAATGAAGTTGTTCATATTAATAAATAGAATACTATTCAGTCTTAAAAATGAAGGAAATTCTGCAATAGGCAACAACACGGATGAACCCAGAGGACATTATGTCAAGTGAAAGAAGCCAGACTGACAAATATTGCATGATTCCATTTATACAAGGTACCTAAAATAGTCAAATTCATGGAATCAGAAAGTGGAATGGTGCTTTAATGGGGAGCAGGTACCAATCATTTAAGTCTAGAAATTCCACGGGACTCACAGGCATACACCCAACTCAGCTGTCCTGCACTTTAAGCACAGCAAATGTTGTTTCACTCTCAAACGAATCAAAGTTTGATTTTTAAAAAAAATGCTCTTTTCTCTCTCATGGACTATTTGCCACAGCCTCAGATGCTTAGAAAAAGCGTTGCTGTGGAATGAGCTGCAGCAGGTGCAGGCAGAATCCGCCCTAGTGCGAGACGTCCGTGCTTTCCTAAGCTTTCCTTGCTGCTGCAGACTGGTGGTTCTCAGATATCAGTGTACACTGGACGCCCCTGCAAGGCTTGTTAAAACCCGGGCTGCTGGTGCTACTCCCCGAGATCCTGATTCTGACCAAGGGTGAGGTCCGAGAATTTGCATTTCTAACAGGTTTCCAGGCCCTGCTGAGGCTGCTGGTCTGAGAACTGCACGCGGAGACCCACTACTGCAGACCTTGCGCATGCTGACAATACGCAGCCTCTGTTTGTCAGGGTGTCTGCACAGAAGTTCACTGAAGTCACCGGGTCATATCCTTTATGAGGCCCTTGGACCGCCTCTGCCTTTGCTTATGGGCCAGGGTAAGTGGAGCTGCTATAAAAACAGCCATTAGCCTATGGATAGAGCTGCCATTAGATGAATTCACCAGCCAACATCAAATACCACATGCTGTAGGGCTTGAAGACCCAGCCTTAGAAGTCAGACACTGGCCCATTAAAAACCTCTGAAAACTGCAATGTCAAAATACCCTACATATACTACAGTAAATTTGGATCCAGTGTTACATGTCTGGTCACACCAAAGGCCTCTAGGAAAGGGTGTGTCTTCTTAATTCAGTCGAATAATTCTACCCATTACTGTTGTGCATTGGTCAATTTGCGTATATGGTGATTATTAAAACTAACTGCATTTTGATTCATTTCTATCACACATTTTCTACGTACCATTTTTTAGTCTTTCCAGGCCATGCTGTAGATTAATTATGCTTTCTCCTGAATTCCACTTTTTCCTTCTAATAATGTAGAAATTATATACTAATTCTTCAGTGGTTACCCTAGAAGTTTTAACATACCTTATGGACATCAATTTCAAAAGTTAATCAGTATCATTATTCTCCTTCTGAACAATGCATTATATAATCTTATACTTTTCTCCTAATGTTTTATGTGATTACTAGGCAAGGTTTTAGTTCTACCTTATTTGAAAGTCTAAAATTTAGACATTATTTTTGTTTAACCGGTGTGTGTTTGGAGTTTCACATATGTTGTGAGATGTTTTACTTCCAGAAGTCAATCCTTCCAATTCACCCTTTTAAAATTTTAACAGTCTGTGTAAAAAGAATTATTTAGTTTTCAATGAAAATGTCTTTATTTTGCCATAGCATTTCAGTGATAATTTCCTAGGTATGCATTCTAAATGGTCAATAATTTTATGTCAGAAATTTTAAAATGTTACTCCAGCCTTCAGGCTTCCAGTTTTACTAGGAGACAGAAGCTGAGGCTCCAGTTACTGTTATATGTGGCATTTACTTTTTCTATCAGATTTTAAGATCTTTTTCTTGTCCCTTGTTGTGCAGTTTGACAAAGAAGGATTTAGATGTGTCATCTTATTTATTCCGCAAATGTTTCATTGGTTTTTCTGCATCTGACCACTAGGCAATTATATTTATTTGGAAAATTTTCAGCCATTATCTCTTCAAATATTGTATCTTCCTCATTGTCTTTATTATAGTCCTGTGGAGCTCTGCTTAGACACATAATAGACTTCTCAATTTTTCCTCTATTCTCTTAACTTCTTTATCACATTTTTTCTGTCTTTATTACTCTGTGCTACATTTTATGTGATTTTAAATTATTCCTTCAGCTCTATCTTGCTATTTTATTTTATGCTATGTGTGTTACATTATGTTATTGAGACAGGGTCTTGCTCTGTTGTCCAGGCTGGTCTCAAACTCCTGGGCTCAAGAGATCCTCCCACCTCAGCCTCCTGAGTAGCTGGGACTACAACTCATGCTACTATGCCCAGATTAATCCTCTATTTAGATGCATTAATCTGTTCTTTAAATTGTCTAAGGGTTTCTATTATACTTTCTATTATTATATAAACATTTTTTTTTTTGTAGAAGCTCTTTTCAATTCTTTCCAAAGTCCACATGGTTGTTTGTGATAGACTTACTTTCCTGTATTATACTTCGGAAACATTTTTCTTGGAATCCATAAAATTTTTAATTAGTCCTAAAAATAATGCAATGTATGTGTATATATCTAATCAATATTTTTATTGTGGTAAAATATACATCACATAAAATTTACAAATTAACATTTTAAGTGTACAGTTCAGTGACATTAAGTGCACTGACATAGTTGTACAACCATCATCACTGCACATTCAGAATGTTTTCATTATCCCAAACTAAAACTCTATACCGGTTAAATAATAACTCTCATCCTCTTTTTCCTGAAGGCCTTGGCAACCACCATTCTACTTTCTGTCTCTATGAATTTGACTACTCTAGATAGGATATGAGTAGAATCATACAATATTTGCCCCTTTGTGTCTAGCCTATTTCATTTAGCATAATGTCTTCAAAGTTCATTCATATTGTAGCATGTTTCAGAATTTCATTCCTTTTTAAGGCTAAATAATATTATCCTGTAAACATATGCCACATTTTGTTTACCCATTAATCTATTGATGGGCATTTGTGCTGTTTTCTTCCTGTTAGCTAGTATGAATAATGCTGCTATGAACATTGGTGTACAAATATCTGTTCAAATAATTACTTTCAATTCTTTTGGGTATGTACAGATAGTCCCTGACTTATGATGGTTTGACTTAATATTTTTAAACTTTACAATGTTGTAAAGCAATATGTATTCAGTAGAAAATGTAATTTAAGTACCCATACAACCATTCTATTTTTCACTTTCAGTACAGAATTTTATAAATTACATGAGATATTTAACACTTTATTATAAAATAGGCTTTATGTTAGATGATTTTGCTCAACTATTGGCTCTGAACACCTTTAAGGTATGCTAGGCTAGGCTATGATGTTTAGTAGGTTAGGTATATTAAATGTATTTTTGACTTTTGATATTTTCAACTTATAATAGGTGGCTTTATTAGGATGTAATCCCATGGTAAGTCAAGGAGAATTTGTACTCAGAGGTGACCCTGATGGACCATATGGTTATTCTATGCTTCATTTTTTGCTATATTTTCCATAGCAACTACAGTTTTAAATTTCTACCAGCAATACCCAAGGGTTATAATTTCTCCTCATCTTTGCCAGCACTTGTTATTTTCTGTATTCTATGTTTTGGTGTCATTTCCAAGAAATCATTGCCAAATTCAATGTTATGAAACTTTACCTCTAGTTTTCTTATATTTTAGAGTCCTAGATCTTACATTTAGGTATTTGATCCAATTTCAGTTAATATTTGTATATGTATATATTATTTTTCATGTTTCCCAAGAACAATATGTTGAAAGGACTGTCCTTTACATACTAAATGGTTTTGGCACCCTTGTTGAAAATCAGTTGACCATATATACAAGTATTTATTTCTGGGCTCCCCATTGTATTCCACTAGTTTATATGTATCTCTTTATGCCAGTACCACACTGTGTTGATTACTGTAGCTTTGTAGTAAGTTTAGAAATCAGGAAGTATGGAAGTATGAGTTCTCTCACTTTGTTCTTCCTTTTCAAGATTGTTTTGGCTAATTGGAGTCCCTTGAGATGTCATATGAATTTTAGTAAGGATTTTATTTCTGCAAAACGAGTCTTTGGAATTTTGATAGAGATTGCATTGAACACTAGATCACTTGGTTCCTTTGGTTTTAAATAAATTAAATATCAATATATATTACCTACCTTATAATTTCTATATCTATAGTCACTGTGGCTATGATTAGTCATTTCTGCTGCCTCACATTATGGTGGCTTAATTCCTCATATAAGTCCTATGATTTATAATTATGAGATTATTCTTTGTGAAACTTTATCTGTGGGAATTTTTGAGGTATAAATTTAAGGAGCATTTCTCCAGAGAGGAATATATTTGCTAGTGAGAAAGGATCATCATTTTAGGACACTTAAAACCACAGATAGTCCCCCTTTATCCACAGGGGATGCATTCCAAGCCCCCAGGTGGATGTATGAAGCTGTGGATAGTATGTATACCATACTATCGCACAAATTTCTCTTTCCGTCTTTACAATTAATGGACAGAAGATTCATTTTTATCATAGATCTTAGCAACCTCAGCATACTCTTTCTTTTTATTTCCTTATTAAGTAGAAAACTTCTATTTTTTTCACTTAAAGGAAGCACTTTATAGCTTCTCTTTGGCATATCTGAATTTCCAGCATCACTACTTGAACTTTGGGGCCAGTATTAGGTAAAATAAGGGTTACTGGAACACAAGCACTGCAACACATGACAGTCTCATAACCAAGAAGGCTACTAAGTGACTAACACGGGTAGCATGGACATGCAGGACAAAGGGATGATTTGTGTCACTGAACGGAGGGAATGAGATGTCATGAGATTTCATCACTGTCTCTGTCTAGGTAGTGTTGCTACAAAGCAATGCCTGAGGCTAGGTAATTTATAAGGAAAAGAGGTTTATTTGACTCATAAATCTGCAGGCTGTACCAAAACATGGTGCCAGCATCTACTTCTTGTGAGGGCTTCAGGTTCCTTCCACTCAAGGCAGGAGGCAAAGGGGAGCCCACGTGTACAGATCACATGGCAAGAGAGGAAGCAAGAGAGAGAGAAGAGAGAGGTTCCAGGCTCTTTTTAGCAACCAGCTTTCATGGGAACTAACAGAGCAAGAACTCACCCCTGCCAAGAGAGGACATTAATCTGTTCATGAGGGATCTGCACCTATGATCAAAACACCTTCTATTAAGCCCCACCTCCCAACACTGCCACACTGGGGATTGGATTTCTACATGAGAGTTGGACAGGACAGACATTCAAACCATAGCAGTCATGCTACTCAGAATGGCACATAATTCAAAACTTATAAATTATTTCTTTCAGGAATTTTCCATTTAATATTTTGAACCAAAGTTGATTGTGCATAATGAAACCACAGAAAGTGAAACTGTAGCTGAGGGAGAACTATTGTCTATTTTGATTTTATTTTTTGGGGGTAATGGTCAAGGCAGTTAAAACTCATGTAAGTGTTAACTTGGAGTTAAGGATTCCTTGAGTGAAATCTTTTTCTTTTTCTTTTACTTTTTTCTTTCTTTTTTTTTTTTTACTTGTCTCACATAAGCCTGAGCCAAGTCTAAGAGAGACAAGGGTCCAGATTGTATATCTCTGAGGGTGTGTGTGATGTGGTGTGTGTGTGTGTGATTTTAACTCACCAGTGATGGTGTTGCTCTTAGAGGAGCCCAGCTTTTTGCAAGGGTCTCCCATCTGCATGTTTCAGGTTTTGTCTTCTGATATGTGTTGTATCCTGACATATTTGGAACCTTTAAAACTCACACTCTAGGCCACCAGGGGATGACATAAGTCCTGTGGGCAAATGGAGCAGCAAGGCTCAATTACTTCTCTGCATTTGTTTTTTACATTTTGTTTTAGCCTTCTAAAAATTGTACAACTTCCTGGCCATGCATTTAAAAACTATCCATTTAAAACTTCAAATTCCATATTTTATCCAGCATTTTATGTGTTTTTCTGAGTTCTCTCTAGAGAACTCTAGTCTTGTCATAGTCCCATTATTGGAAGTCTAGGAATCATTCTCAAAGTTTAATAATTCTAAATATTATTTGTAATTCAAAAATATCTTCTTTTAATGTTATCATTTTCTCCTTCCTGGATGTTGATTTTGGTGTAATTTTAGTAAGTTTCTTAAAAATTAAACACTTAGTTACTCTGCATTACATGATTTTCTATTTAATAATGAAAGCTTTTAAGGGATTTGACTTTAGGTAAAGGCTAATATTTTCCCAATGGTTTTGATAAATATTGTTCCCGGTTTTGCTATTTTTTAAATGGCATGTGATTATAAATGTATTTATTCTCTGAACCAATCCTTATTTAATAGAATGTTGTTTAATTTCCAAGTGGTTTTCTCACATTGTTTTGATTACACTTTGTGGTTTATTTCTAGCTTTAAAGCAATGTTGCCAGAGAATATGGCCTCTACGATCTCTACTATATAATTACGTTCTGTAAACATCACACAGATGCTTACAAAGGTGTATTTTCTATTTGATGTTCATATAATGAATATATACTTTTATCAAGCTTATCATACTGTTTTTTTTTATCTCTTATTCTGTCAAAGGCTGGGCAAGGTATATTAAAGTCGTTGACAAAAATTGTTTTTGTAAATTTCTCACTTAATATCCAAGAGTTTCTTCATATTTTTGTCTTATTTTTAGGCCTTTAAGATATATGATTCTTTGATCTTAATTCTGGAATTAATATTTCATAAATTTAAAATGACCTTTTGAAATGATTTCCCTTGAATTCTATGTTTTCTAATATTATTATAATTCTTGATATATTTTTGTTTAGATTTGCTTAACTCTTGGTTTTTTCTTTTTGGGGAGCTATGGTTTATATACCACACAATTTACCTATTTAAAATGTACAATTTAATAGATTTAGTATAAATACAGAGTTGTGCCACCATTGCCACGATAAATTCTAGAATATGGCATTAATAACAACAACAACAACAAAAGACATCCTGTACTCATTAGCAGTCACTCTCCATATCCCTCCACCCTCCACCACCTCTGAGCCCTGGAAACCACTTACCTACTTTTGCCTCTGTAAATTTTCATATTCATATAAATTCATTTCATATAAATTTTATCATATAATATATCATCTTTTGTGACTGGTTTTGTTCACTTAATATGATGTTTTCAAGGTTTTTTCATGTTGTAGAATGTTTCAGCATTGTTGAATAATATTCCATTATGTGTATATTATTGTTAAACAATATCCCATTATATATACATACCATACGTATAATATATGTATTATATGTAATGGGATATTTTATACATACACACACACACACACCACATTTTATTTATCCATTCATTGGTTGATGGACATTTTGAGTTGTTTGCACTTTTTGGCTATTATGAATAATGCTTCAACAAACATTTGTGTATATGTTTTTGGGTGACGTATGATGTCATTTTTCTTGGGTATATATCTTTGGGTCATATTGTAACTGTATTTTAACCTTTTGAGAAATTTCCAAAATGTTTTCCAAAGAAGCTGCAACATTGTACAATTCCATCAGCAGTTTATGAGGTTTCTAATTTCTCTGTATCCTCAATAACACTTGTTATTATCTGTCTTTTTGATCATATCCATCCCAGTAGGGAGGAAGTGGTATCTCATTGTGGTTTTTTTATGCCATTCCATGACAACTATTGATGCTCAGCTTCTCAGGTGCTGAGTAATCATTTGTGTAAATTATTTGGAGAAATTTCTATTCAAGACTTTTGATCATTTAAAAAAGCTTCTTACAGTTTTGACTTAAAATATATTTTATTTGATATAAATATAGCTATTCTTTCTCATTTTTAGTTTCCATTTGCGTGTAACATCTTTTTCTATCCCTTCACTTTCAGTCTATGTGTGTCCTTACAGGTGAAGTGAGTCTCTTGTAGGCAAAATATAGTTAGGTCTTGTTTTTTAATCCATTCAGCCACTCTATATCTTTTGATTGGAGAATTGGAGAATTTAATCCAATTACATTCAACATAATTATTTATGGGTGAAGACTTATCACTGCCATTTTGTTAATTATTTTGTAGTTGTGTTTTAGTTACTTTATTTTTTGCTTCCTCTCTTGCTGTCTTCTTTTGTGGCTAAGTGATTTTCTCTAGTGGTATGTTTTGATTCTCTAGTGGTATGTTTTTTATTTTTTGTGCATCTGTTATCAGTTTTTGCTTTGTGGTTACCATGAGGCTTACAAAAACACCTTACAGTTAAAACAGATTGTTTTAAGCTGACAACAAATTAATTTTGATTTCCAAAACAAAAAATCTACACTTTTACTCCACTCTCCACCCCTGCATATTCTGACTTTTTGATATAACAATTAACATGCTTTTATATTGCATATCCATTAACACATTATTGTAGTTATTACCATGTTTAATATTTTTATCTTTTTACCTTTATACTAAAGATATAAGCCATTTTCCCACCACCATTACAGTGTTAGACTATTCTAAATTTGAATGTGTACTTACTTTTACCAGTAAGTTTTATAGTTTCAGATGTTTTCATGTTACTCATTAGCATCATTTTATTTCCTCCTAAGGGACTCTCTAACATTTTTGTAAGATAGGTCTGGTGGTGATGAACTACATCAGCTTTGGTTTTTCTGGGAAAGTCTTCATTTCTTCTTCATTTCTGAAGGTGAGCTATGCTAGATACAGTATTCTTAGTTGGAAGTTTTTTTCTCCTTTCAACACTTTGAATTGTCATCCTTTTCTCAAGGACTGTAAGGTTTCTGCTGAGAAGTCTGCTGCCAGGTGTTTTGGAACTCCCTTACATGTTATATGTTTCATTTCTCCTTTCATGATCCTCTCATTGTCTTTGATCTTTGACAGCTTGATTATACTATTAATATGTCTTGGTGTAGTCTTATTTGGATTGAATCATATTTGAGCCTTGGACTTCTCTGTACCTGGATATTTATATCTTTTTGTTTGTTTGGAAAGTTTTCTGCTATTATTTCTTTAAATAAGCTTTCTACATCTTTATTTTTCTTTCTTCTGTCTTGAACCTCTATGAATCATCCATTCACACTTTTGAATCTGCCCCATAAATCCTGAAAACTTTCTTCATATCTTTTGATTCTTTTTTCCTTATCTGATCGTATATTTTTAAATAACTTGTCTTTAAGTTATTTAAAATAACTTTCTTTCTTCTGCTTGATCAAGTCTGCTATTGATGCTCTCTATTTAATTTTTTATTTTACTTACTATTTTTTAGCTCCAGGATTTCTATTTTTTATGTTTATTATTATTTCAATCTTTCTGTTAAATTTTCATTCTGGTCACTTATCATTTTCCTCATTTTGTTAAATTGTTTATTTGTATTTTCTTAGAATTTGCTGTGCTTCTTTTATAGAGTTATTTTGAATTCTTTGTCAGGCATTTCATATATCTCTATTCTTTTGGGTTAGTCACTGACACTTTATTCTATCCATTTGGTGATATCATGTCTTCCTAATTATTCTTGATCTTTGTGACCATGCACTGGCATCTGTTTATTTGAAGAAGCAGGTACTTATTCTAGTTTTTGCAGACTGGCTTTGTCTGAGAATATCCTTTAACAGTAAGCCAGTGTAGAGATTCTGGGAAGGTTTTCTGGTGTGGTCTCTAGGCCTGGGACCACTGTGACAACTGCAGCACTAGGGGATGCCCTAAGCCTGAGAACATTGTAGCTGGCATGGTGCTGGGCTACAATCCCATGGCTACAGAGGCTGGTATGGATCTAGAGTGTGCCTAAAGCCCACAACTGCTGAGACCTGTTTGCTGCTGAGGGTTGTCCAGAACCCAAGGCCGCTGTAGTTGGCCAGTAGTGATGGGGACTGGAGATTGAGTCTGCCTTCCAGAAGCTATGGAAGGCAGTTCTGCAGGCTCAGTCCTTGGGTCTCAGCCAAGAGGCCATAGGGGTCTCCTAGTGCTAGGTTTTACTGTGGTGGGCCCCGTCTTAGAGTTCAAGGCTGAGTCTTTGGCTCATTTTTTTTCATATGGTATCTCTCTCCATGCTGTGCTGCCTAGGATTCAGGGAGGGGTGATGTCGATAATGTAAAACTGCTCATCCTGCACTGTTCTATGTTTCTTTTCTTATTATTATGCTACAACCAGGTACTTTTATCTCTCACCTAGTTTCCTTAGCTCTTGTGAAAGTATTTTTGCACATGGGTAGCTGTTCAAATTGAAGTTTCTGTGGGAGATCATTTGCTGGAGAGTTCTATAATATTCTGCTACTTTACTCCACCTTCACCTATCTTGGTTCACTTTCTTGATGATAATATTTGTGGCACAAAAGTTTTGTCAATTTGCTATCGATATCTCTTGCATGTAGCAGAGATTTAAAATTATTCAAATTATATCAGAGATTTTATTCTACATTTAGTCTGTTTACATTTTATTTCATCAACTAATATGCTTGATTTATGCCCTCCCTATAAATGCTATTTTCACATTTCTTTTGCATTCCCTCCATTGCTATGTTGACAATCTTTACTTTTTCCTCATCATAATTTGGATTAGAATTCACAGCTTTTAGTCTTTCGAAGATGCCATTTATATTTATATTCTATATGTCTCCAAACAGAAAAGTCAACAAGAAATTGTATGTTGAATCCCCTGTATGTGTAAGATGGATGAGTGTTATATTGTATACCCTATTGTAAGCCCTCACAGTTTTGGTCATAGATTATTGTCATTAAATATGTTATTAAAATTATGGATTATGAATTTTTTGTGTGTGCATGAGTATACAGAGAAAGCCTGTATCTTGTAGCTCATTCAGAAGTGAGGAAGTGAAGTGTTCTAATTATAATAGTTCTCAGTATTTTAGTGGGCCTGCATCTATGGCCTGTGACCTTAACATCTAATACTTTATTTTATATTAATTTTAAGTTATAGTTTAGTAGAATGCAAAATACAAGTTCAAAATTTTTATTATACAACAGTTAAAATATTTTGTCATTGTCTGCTAGCTTCTGGTGCTAATGTTAAAAGCATAATATAAATAGCACTAGTGAAGATTTACATATCACTTCCTGTATGCTAGGTACTTGAAGTGTATTAATTCATTTACTGCTAATAAATATTCCAATAAAGCTGGGTATTGTTATTAGCTAATTTTTATAGAAAAGGAAACTGAGGCACAGAGAAGTTAGGTAACTTGCCCAATGATATGCTGCTGGTAATTGGCTCAGCTGCATTTGACCCAGTCAGGGCCCAGAGACTGGCCATTACATCATGTTGCTTTGAAAGCCAATTTGCATTCATTTGCACTTGACCTGTATTTCTCTCTATGAGCATTTCTGTTTTCCTCCTTGTCTTTTAAGTGCTTAAAATTCACAACTATGTCCAGTTAAGGGTTTTTCTTTTCTATCTTGCTTGATATTTTATGAACTTCTTCAATATTTGGTGTTATTCTTTCTTTAGGAAGGTTCTTGCTCATAGTGTTGGTTAATTTATATTAACTCAATTGGGCTATGGGGTGCCCAGACATTTGATGTGACATTACTCTCTGTGTGCCTATGAGGGTCTTTTAGGATGAGATTAACATTTTCATCAGTAGACTGTGTAAAGCAGATTGCCTCCCTTGTGGGTAGGGCTCACCCAATCAGTTGAAGGCCTGAATGAATAGAGCAAAAACGCTGACCCTCCTTTGAGTGAGAGCGAACTCCTCCTGCCTGATGGCCTTCAAATTAAAACATCAGTTTTGTCCTGCTTTCAGCCTCCAACCGAAACACTGGCCCTTCCTGAGTCTCACTCAAGCCTGCTGGCCTTTGAACTGGACAGTTGGCTCTCCCATCCCCCAGCTTGCTGACTGCAGATCTGGGAGCGTGGCATCTTCCACAATTGTGTGAACCAACTCCTTATCATCAATCTCTTGATATTGACACAGACAGATATAGACACATCCTGTTGGCTCTGTTTCTCTGGAAAATCCCGAATAATATACTCACGATTTATTGAAATATTTCCATTCCACTGTTTCTTTTTAAACCTCATTCTGGACTTCTGTTATCCTTCTTGCATTATCATATTAATGCTGCATAACATTCCAATCCCAAACACAATGACATATAATAATAAGCTTGAACCTCACGCTCAGGTATCCACAGGCTGGCTGCAACTCAGCGTGGGACTTCAGGTCTGATCAGCTCTGTCCCACCTGTCTCTTTTTGGGGACTCAGGTCAGAGGAGGATGGCTTCCTCAAACATATCCCTTCTATAGTGGTGTCACAAGAACAAAAGCTCCAACAGGCAGGCAGGTTAAATCTTGACCATGTCACATTCGTTAACATCCCATTGGGCAAAGTCAAGTCAAGGCACAGGGAAGCAACCTCTTCCCACTTGGATGCCACGGCAAGGGTGTGGGTGCATAACACTACTGCAGGGCAATACAGCACTGGGGATAATGATTCCACTGGTCACAGCCGGCCTTCCTGTCTACACTCACAAAATACACTCACCCTTATCCCAAGACCCCCAAAAGTCTCATCCAATCCAGCACCGGACTTGAAGTTTAGAAAATTGTGTTCTAGAATGTGTATTAACATGAGTAATACCCTTGTCCTCTTCTTTTGAGTAGAGACTCAATTTTAAAGTTGTATAAGGGATCAGAAATATTAGCTTTATTCCAAGTACAGCTGGATTGGGAAATAGGGCTTTGATCTAAGCTTTTTCTGGGGCTCCCTTTAAAAACAAAAACCACACACTTGGTTATGGAGGCCTCAAAGCCTGTGCCACAGATTATACCATGAAGAGGGGAGCTGACTAGGAAGAAACGCCCTGCAAGTTGGGAGGTATGAAGGAGAGAGAGAGGGTAGGACTGCGTCCAGCTCAGTGGCCTTCAGGTGTGGTTCCCGGACCAGCAGCATCTTGTTAAAAATAAAAATTATTGGCAACCCCCCCCCAGCACAGATATATTGAATCAGAATCTCATGGGGGGGGGGGAGGGTCCAGCAACCTATCCTTTCACAAGGCCACCCGCTGATGCTGGTGCATGACAGAGTTTGTAAAGCACTGTTCGCAGTGGTTCTCATTCCCGGCTGCACATTGGAATCACCTGGGGGATATTTGAAAGCATCTTCCACTGTCCCACGAGAAGATGTTTGGGCCCAACCTGTTATTAGCTCCTTTGTAGATGTCCTGCTTCTTTGCTCTCCACAGGGACAGTTGGGCTTAACATTACTGGTCTCCAACGAAGGAGCCTAGAGCATGCTCCAAACAGACCTCAGCGTCCTCAAGTCTCACGGGGACAGTGATGGGGGGTGGAAAGAGGTCTGTGTTTAGCACAAAATGTTCCAGATTCTAGCTCATACAGGTTCCTTCTCACTGCCGATGTGACCTTGTGCGATTCTCCTGACTTTGGTGCCTCGATTTCCTCTTCAGTATCATCTCAGCTGCCTGCTCTCCAGTGTACTGAGAGAATCAAATGTGAGACGATGTAAGGAAAGTGCTTTGCCAACTAAAACGTGTTTAGGCCTGTGTATGAGCCGTTATTCTGTCTTATGCAATGAATTGACTAGTCAGCAGCTTTCATTCATGCGCAGGAGGCTCAGCCACGGAGGCCTGGCCCCCCAGCTCATTAAAGGTTCCCCAGGGAGTTGTCTGCTTGTTCTCCTAATTTGAAAGTAGCCCCAGGATAGCTTCTGCCCGCCATGGCACGATTCACCTTTCCCCTTATTACAGAATTATCACTGGGGCTTTTAATTACTCTACCTCCTTCCTCTGCTGCTAGCATTGCTAGCTTTGTCTCTGGCTGGCCATTCCTGCTGGTTTAGGGACCCTGCTGCAGGCTCAAGTCCTCTCTGAGCTGTTTTGTGGGGCTGTGCTGTGTGGCCTCGTGCAGAACTCACTCACCGTAGCTGTTGTGTTGTGTGAGTAGACAGCAGGGGAGGCACTGAGGGCGTGATGTTCTCCCAGATGCCCTGTGTAACTCAGGGGAACATCCCCACTGGCACACATCTCAGAGTGTTTCTGGACGAGGGTGAGTCCAGAGCACCTTCGCATAGCAAAAGCAGCATTTCACAGAGCGAGTGAATGTAGGTGACGAGCAAGGCCTGCAACTAGTGAGCGTGCAGCCAAGAGCTGAGCTGAGTATCTGGCCCACCCAAGTGCACGTTCTCTGCTTCACGTCTTCCTCTTGAAGTTACTCTCCAGGCCCAGGATTGGGTGTAGAGACAGGGTGCACAGATCTTCAACTGGGACACCCCTAACACTGGTGAAGCCGGGGAAAGCAGCTCTCCTTTCCAGGGGGTGGTTGTGATCGCTCCCCACAGGGTGGCTGTGCAGGTGAGCCGTGATGTATGTTCTCGGTGATGGACAGCAGGTGCTTGGTAACTAGCATCTGTTAGGCCGGTGAGGTGATCAGCATTCATGTACTCGGTGTTAAGACAAAAGTAGGGGACCGTGGGGATAGAAGTCAAGAATGTGTAAGAAGTTCACATCCAAAGGATTCATTTGCAAGGGATTGTTGGAAAATATTTACAGTAAATCTCTCTCCCCACAAACAAACACACACATATATACATACATACGTATGTATAAATACATATAGGTACATAGTGTACACACATATGTGCATGTATACATGTGGACATGTATATATGTGTGTATATATACATATTCATGGTAGTTCCATATATATTTACATATATATGTGTATATAGAGAGAATATCACTACCACAAATAACAGGATTGACTGTCTATCTGTGTGCATGTGTATGCACACAGTTGATTCTCATTATTCTCAGTATTTATGTTCTCTATATACACACACATATCACATATATGTATGCATATAATATATAGTATATAAATACAATCAATTCTCATTATCTTCAGTAATGTTCTATAAAGTCATTGTGAACACCGAATTAGCAAATATTGAACCATTTTCTCTTAAGGTAGATACAGGGTTAGCTTCCTGTACCAGCCTCTGGTCACAGTATTTTCATTAACCAATCAATTTGTGACTTTTTGTCTTTTGTGTATATTTCTGCTTAAAGACTCCTTGTTTAATACACATTGTTGCTTATTAACATTGAACTCATGGCCAACAGCAGTAAAACTCATGCCTGAATAAAGCTTACCTCACAACCCCATTTTCTCCATAAGGTACATCGCAGCTTTTTTGTGCTCAGAGACACTGGACAACACTTCACACATTTTTGGGGGCCGTTTTAAAGGGTGAAATCACCAACAAAGAGTACAAGACTACGAAAAACGTGGCACTAAAGAGACCACAAAAAGAAACTTGTTTAGGAGTACGAGAGCTGAGATAGGAAGGCAGAGCGTCACCTTGTTCAAGCTCAGCTGGGAATGTACATTTCAGGCAACTCAAGTTTTTCACCCACTGCACATGTCTGTGAGTAATTGCAAAAGTGCCTGGAGTATTCGTTATATTGGGTTACAGATAAATTTTGGCAAGTAGGCAAATTTTCAAATGTGGAATCCATGAATAATGAGAATTAAATCATTATATACAGGTGCTCCTCGATTTATGACTGGGTTATGTACTGATAAACGCATTGTAAGATGAAGATATCCTAAGTCAAAAATGTATTTAATATACCTTACCAACCAAACATCATAGCTTGACCTAGCCTTCCCTAAACATACTTAGAACATTTACATTAGCCTACTTTTAGGCAAAATCATCTGACACAAAGCTATTTTATAAAAACCTGTTGAATATCTTATGTTATTTATTGGGCACTGCACTGAAAATGAAAAACAGAATAGGTGAACAGGTACTTGAAATATGGTTTTAAAAATGTTTATTTTTAATTATTTTGGGCTCATAATAGTTGTATATATTTATAGGTTACATGTGATGTTTGATACAGGCATACAAAGTATAGTTTTTGCTGAATGTGTATCACCTTCACACCATCATAAAGTTGAAAAATCATTAAATTGAACCATTGTAAATTGGAGACTGTGTGTGTGTATATATGTACCACGAGATGGATAAATGTTCTATTAGGGTATTTTAGCTACCAGTTACTGAACTTAGGAAGGCAAAAAAGCAGAATTGGTTGCAAGCATACTGTGGTATCAGTTGAACTACAGAATGGAAGATACTGTAGAGATACAGCTAGGTTGCACATGGAGGACCTAGAACCATCAGGATTCCCACTGCCTCCGTCTCTTTTCTCTGCCTCAGTCCATCCGATGCACACTGCACACTTGGTATGGGACATGGCCACAAATGGGTTCTGTGTGTTGCATGTTGTTTTTTCTACTTCCAGAGCCTCTCTTTTGCTTGTTTCACTCCTAGACTAACCAACTGGGAGGGGAGACAGGATAGGAGACGCAGTACCGTGACTGACTGGTTTGAACATGATGTCATCAGGGAGATAGTGCTTGTAAGAAGATAGCAGTACTGGTTTGAACACCATCGTTGGAATTGCAAGAGAAGGTCCCAGAAAAGTAGGTGCTGTTCCTAGTGGAAGGGACGGATTCTGGGAAGACCCAGTCCTTTCATCCATTTTAGGAACAAATCTTTCAAAACATCTAGGCTATATGAGGCAGAGGGAAATGACAAGATTCTAATTGCCCACAACTTGCTAACCCCTGTCAGGGAAATGGTAAAGAAACATTATTTCTTACCTGGAGACTCAGAAGCAGCATCATGGAGAAGGCAGCCCTGGGCTTCTGCTTGGCTGATAGAGTCGGATATGAGCAGGTGGTCATTGCAGGTAACTCCTTGTCTTGCAGATTAGGAGACTGATGTCTTAGAGACAGCAGGGTACAGTGAAACAAGTCCGTTTCCGGGGTTTGAGTCCATGTTTGCAACCCACCAGCTGTGTTTCCTTGAGTAAATTTGTTCCCTACTCTGAGTTTAATTTTTACCCCTCATAAATTGGAGGGGAATAATCTCTCTCTCATAGTGATGTTAAAAAGGTGAAATGAAATCATGCACTCAGGGCTCTGGCAGAATAAGCATTTAGTAATGCTGATTCCCTCCCGTTTTTCGGTTTCATTCAGCAGCTTAGTGGCAGGTAGGTGACTTAACCTAAAACTCCTGACTTAGAAGCCAATAGCCTTTCACTGTGAACTATCGTGTTCTCACAGTCACCTGCTTCCTGCTGTCCCGGTCTGCTCTTACTGCACTCTGCGGCTCTGACTGGACTCCAAGGGGTATACCGGCCCCGAAGGGCACATCAGGCCCTTCTCTTGTTCCCTTCTTGCCTCACTTTAGACACATCAGTGATGGAGCTGGAGATGATGGAAATGCCGACCTTTGAGGGCTGCATGATTAATTACGGGCTGGTGCCATTAACACCTTCACCGATCAATGCAGAACTGAGTGAGCACTCTTGGCACACGGAGGCCCTGTCCCTCTTGATTAGAGGTGATCACTCTGAAAATATGACCAGGCTTCTAACAACATGCACATATAAAGGAGACCCGTCCCCAGAGGCTAATTCGGCACCACACGGACAACCAGATGAAAGATGGGTGAGGTGTCAAAGCAAGCGTATGCCAGACTGTGAAATGAGTATTTGCATAAGATGCATTACCTCACTGGGCCTCATTGTCATTCTTTTTTTTTTTGAGACAGAGTCTCACTTTGTTGCTCAGGCTAGAGTGAGTGCTGTGGTGTCAGCCTAGCTCACAGCAACCTCAAACTCCTGGGCTCAAGCGATCCTGCTGCCTCAGCCTCCCAAGTAGCTGGGACCACAGGCATGCACCACCATGCCCGGCTCATTTTTTCTATATATATTAGTTGGCCAATTAATTTCTTTCTATTTTATAGTAGAGACGGGGTCTCGCTCTTGCTCAGGCTGGTTTCGAACTCCTGACCTCGAGCAATCCGCCCGCCTTGGCCTCCCAGAGTGCTAGGATTACAGGCGTGAGCCACCGCGCCCGGCCTATTTGTCATTCTTATTATAACAAAAAAATATATATAGGAACATGAAATAAAAACAAAAGCACAGAAATAACAAATATAGATAAACTGTATTGAGACCCTATGAGTGTCAGAAACTAAGTGCTATCCATCTATTGTCTCAAGTAATCCTCCTGGGGACCTGACAAGGTGCATAATTCTGTCATCCCCACTGCGTAGGTGCATAGGCGTAAGTGCTGCCCAATCTGTAAAATGGGCCAGCAGAGCACGGATGTACTCACAAGGGGTGTGTAGGAGGGTCTTCATTCTTGTTTGGGGGTAATTTGGTGGTGCTGGTTTCATGGTTCGGTCTATAAAGGAAGCCAGCATTCTCTTTCCGGCCCCCACAGTAGAAAGAAGGAGCATTTGAAGGCTGACACCTAGGGGTATCCTTCGTGTTCCATCAAGATATCTTGCGTTTGCGCCTTTCCCTTAGCCAGCGTCTGCTCAGAGGTCAGAATACAGAAGTAGTTGTCTTTGTTGAGGGTTGTTGGGGGGAATACATCATTTCTCTCTCTGCTGTGTCTGTTCCGATCCAATCGAGAGAGGGAAAGGCACCACCCAATGGAGAGCAAGATATTGCCATTGTTAAAGATGGATCAGAAAATGGGCTTACAATGATGAGTTGCGACCACGGGCTTCCTGATACTGAATTTCAGAATGAGACAGCTGTCCACCTAGATGCAGGCAGGGGTGGGAAGGCTCTCACCAACAGAAGAGGGAGCTTTACAGATAAACTCACCACATGGTTGAGAAAAGGCCGGTTCCAAAGAGATAACAAGACTCAGCTACACACACCTGGTTCCTCTTTGCAAACTTCTATCAGAACAATTCACACGCAAGGAAACATTAGGTTGTGGGAACAAGACTTTGTCTCTAAGAATGGTAAAGGGGAAAAGGTCTAGAGGGGAGCTGTGTGCATATGTCTGTTTGTGTGTGTGTATTTGCACATGGGCAGATGGGAATGTGTACCCACATCAATATTAATATTAATTGATTAATGCTGACACTAAACAGTAATTTTACTAATATTTTGTCCTGACAATTTACAGAAATTAGAATATCATCACAAAAACTACTTTTAAAGAACAAAAAAGTTATTAAAACTGCAAGTGTATGGGTCAGTCATTTGGAAAGCCAAAGCCTTTTCAGTGAATAAACATACCCTCTTCTGCTTTTTTGTCACCCGGCCCCCCACTTCCCAAGATTTAGCTTCAGTCTACACTCAGTTTAGCTCATGTGTAGATAAGCCAGCTAGTGTTGGCATCTCTATGAGTCTGACTTGGGGCTTGGTATTTTTGGCAGAGTCTCTTGACTAGACCAGAGTACTCCCTAAGAATCAACAGGGTCAGAAAAATAACAGTTAAACTACAAATGGAATAGATTGAGTCATAGTGACAGTGACAGGAAAGGGGAAAAGGAAAACACCATCCTACTCTTCCACACTCTCCTCCCCCTGGCCCTGTGCCCCTGGAAAGAAGGCTACGTTGTCTCTATTTTTTGAACTGAAAGGCAGTAACCAAATACACCTGATAGTACTTCCAGCATCTTAAGAATTGTTAGGAGGGGGAGTACAGCTGAAAAACTCATTAATTTTAATTAAGTAAAAAAAAAAATCCATAGTAATGCAATGTCAGCCTTGCAGTAAAGTCATCACTTCTAGAAATGGAAAAGGGATGCTCTTTAAAGAAACATTATCTCCCTCTTGACACAGCTTCTAAGAGGAATATATTGACAAGTCAACAGAAAAGCAAAGTTCTACCTTTTCAACAAGTTAGAGGGGAGGAGGACAATAAAACTTCAACCTGTTTGTCTTGAGTTTTGCTCACATTTCTCCCTAGCAATGCACAGTGAGATTGAAAAGACACTAGCTTAGAAGTTAGGTAGAAGTGGGTTTGAATCCGGCTTCACTCACGACTCTGTTGTTGGAAAACAGTACCTGGACTCTCTGAACCTCAATTTCCTCATCCATAAAACACATATAATAGTAGCTTATAAATAGAGAATTTTATAAAAAAGAAATAAAAACCAAACTGAACAGAGACCCAAAGGCTAAGTGATTTGTGAGGGAAAATAAAAAAGAAACTTTGCTTTATTTGGTCCGATATTTACAATGACTTGAATTGGATTTTGTTATTAAAAATGTTGTTGAGAAGAACATCACAATGTTAATGCATTCATTCTTCCTTTGACAGATATTGATTGTGCACCTACTGTTTGTTTGGCAGACTGAGTGACAGTGGCAGGATTTGACTTCTAAGAGGAGCCCAAGGTTTCCCTGCCTCATTTTACTCCTGAGGCAAATTCTCTGTTTGACAAAGTCACTTGAGCTGTGACCTTGGTGTGTGTGTGATTTTGGGAGGGATAAAATCAACTTCTTTTTGCATCTTGGTATCTTTTCCTTTGGGGATTTCTTGTTTCAAATGTGGGGGTTTTGTGGGGCTTGTTAACTTGTTCTGTCTTGGACTTCTCTCATTTCTCTGGATTTTTTGTTTTTTTCTTTCTCCTGTGACTGACTTGATAAGACAAGTCAGTGGGTGACTCGCTAGGAAGAAGCCCTCACCCTGAGCGACCCAGGCAGGAATCAGAGTGTGATTTACAGAAAAGGAAGCTTTGTCCAGGCCTCTTGGGCCTGCCCTCTGGTCTAAGATTTAAAAAATAAATAAATAAATAAAACATGGACTAAACTTGGTAACGGGGATGGGGACCCAGAGATTTCAGTGAGGCAATTTCCTGAAGAGTCTCACCCTGTAAGGAACAGAATTCCCAGGTGAGTCAAAACTGTCTGGCTTTAAAACTTAAGAAGAGCGGGCAGAGGGTTAATTAACACTTGATGTAGCCAAAAAGGAATCTATTGCAGGTTCTTAAGCTTGGAAATGGGTGGACAGAAAGCAAAGAATGAGAGAATGTTTGAATTAAAAACAACTTAGAAATAATTTAGTCCATCAATTTTGAACCTTTCTGGTTTCTTCTGCCATTTTACAGAGGAGGAATCTGAGGCCCAGAAAGGTGAGTTCATTTTGCAGCAGCAAGTGATTGGCAAGCCACCATCATCCGACACAGAGTGCAAGAGATGCAGGGTTAAAAGGAGCAGATGATGGAGGCTTCTCCCTTCATCCAACCACCCGACTTAGAGGTCAACTTTGATTTCACCCCTCAGTATCTAATCAGCTGTGATCCCGTCCCTCACAACCTTGTCTTGAAGAGAAATGCAATTTAACAGGAGAGCCAAGCCTAAGGAACACACAGAACAGTCCCTGAGGAAGTCTTCATGGGAAATACCCCAAAGTCAGTCTGTGGAGAGCAACGTGTAGGAACAATTCCAGTACAGATGCAGGTTGGAGGGAGCGGAAAAGTATTTTGAGTTCAGTTTTAGATATGTTGAGTTGAAATCGCAGTGGATGGCCAACTTGGGGGGTCCAACAGGAAGTTGCACACCTGATCTCAAGGGAGTGGAACCATCTAGAAGGTTCTTCTCATTTTTGACCTTTCAAAATCCTACCTAGTGCTCAAGACCCTTCCCAAGTCTATCTATTTTGTGAAGTGGTCTCTAATTTCTTATCCCCTCTGGCTTTTGTCTGGAAAAGCTGTGCCTTTGTTAAACTCTCCCTCCATTCTCTGTGATTATCACCATCATGGCTGTTTTTCCTTCCACTGGTTGGCATGGAGTGGAGTCAGCACTGAGCATTGTGGTTAAGAGCATAGCCTCTCAGTCCAAACTCCTTGAGTTCTACCAGAGTACTACCAAATTTTTGACTTTGGGGATTTATTTATCCTCTCAGTGACTCAGTTTCCTCCTCTGTAAAGTAGGAGTGATAATCATGGTACTTAACAGATCAGGTGGTTGTGATGTTTAAATGAATTAATATATGCAAACGTTTCAGAATAGCGCCTGGCATGTAGCATGGGAAGGAGAGGTAGAGGTCTTTCCTTTTCTTATTCTTTACAATAAATCTGAGGTTCCCCGACTCCATTCTGCAGGTCTCAGTGTAGCATCTCTTCAAGCAAGCAAGTTCCTTAATTTGAAATCATTTCTATTTTCCTCAGTAAGGGCTCAGTAAGGGTCCTATGCCCTCAATCAGAATTCCCTGGAGACTGTGTTTGATGTTTGAAATTTTAAACAATTCCAGGAAAAATAATCTATTTGCAGAAGGTACCAGTTACAAGCAAGGGACTGAGTGGGGCAAAATGTGCCCTTCACTGGCCTAAGACAAACCTGTGGGGAGAGCTCCGACCTGTCTTCACCCTGAGTCATGACAACTAAGAGTCGCTTTGGAGAACAATGGCTGGAAAGTGTCTTTTAATTTTTTTTTTCATTCTTTCTTACTTTTTCAAATCCTTCCCTACCAATGCTGACTGACTGAGATGGAGCTAAAACAGAAAGGGTTTTGAACCATAACTGGCATGTCCGTAGCTGCAAACTCGACAATAATACACTTGTTAAACTGAGGGAGAGGTGTGAGTTGGCAGCTTAGAATAGATTTCATTTTCACTCTCCGTCCACTGCCAGGAACACTGCTCATCTGTCTTCTGTGTTTTATCTCCCGGCAAGATTCAAAGCAAGCGGCAGTCGGCTCAGTCTGTGTTGCTTTTGCCAACCAGGAAGCCGACTCTCACCTCGCTTTTGGCTGCTGGGAGGTTTTAGCTTAATCGGGTCTTTAGTTTTAGGTGTGGTTTATTCCTGCCATGGTTAATAGCTTGGTCCTGAAAGGTGGACTTTTGGATTCATTTTGGATATTAGAGAGGTTGAGAGAGTTAACTGAGACATCTCTGCTGTTTGGAGTCAGGTCTGGCTTTGGATATTGTCCCTGCTACCTTGAATGAGTGACAGGGCTTCTCTTGCCTTTAGCTCTTCATCTCTGTGATGAGGATGTTACAACCTCCTGCACTGGATTGTGTAACGATTAGAACAGTAAAGGCATTTAAACATCCAGTTATTGCCTTCCAGTTTTTTAACAGCAAACAACCTTGCAAAAAGAAGGATGGGCTGCCGCTACTTAATACAGTACTTCATACATAGTATAAAATGGTGCAACTTCCAGGTGGATACCACGTATACAGGACCCTCAGTTTGCAGAGATGCACAGACTAGATTTCAGCCCCCACTGGTCCCTGCAGGCAGGTGCCCCTGCGCAGTGCATGACTTCAGCAGTTGTGCACAGTGACCTGCATTGCAGCTTGATATGCTTTAGCTATGTTGACCTCGGGAAAACAGAATCAAGCCCAGATTTGCATAGCTTCAAAGAGCTCTTAGGATATGACTTACAAGCTAGTTTTTCAATCTTATCTTGCACTTCTTTTCCACAAGAACCTTTACTCCCCGCACATGGGAAGTTTTGCCACCATGAAGTTGCACCATGATCGTGCCTTTCCACGTTATGTTCCCCAGCTGCAAATGCCTGATTGGCCATCAGGGGCAGTATAGCACAGTGGCTAGGAGAAGAGCCAGACTGCCTGTGCCGTGGGTGGGTGCTCTAGCATGTTTGCCATAACTTAACCTCTTCATGCCTCAATTTCTCACCTATGTAATGGAGAGAGTAATAGTACCTACCTCATACAGTTATCACAAGGATTTAGGTGGTTCATACGCACAAGGCAATAAGAACAGTGCCAGGCACGTATCGAATGCTCAGTTAACATTAGCGATCATTCTTATTTCCCTCCCTTGTCGCCTCCCATGATGTTGTTTCTTTCTGTCCTCCACGAAGCCTTCATAGATGATCCTACCCAGATGTGCACTCTTCTCCCCTCTGTGACACGTGCAGCACTTGCTGTAACATTCACGCAATGATCATTCTTAGTGTGTGTCCTACTTCTCTGCCCCCCATTAATAATGAGCTTCTAGGGGTAGTCTCCTTTACATCCCTTCACTATTAGCTTTATGGCCTGCTCTAAACCCAGTAAAGATTTGTTGATTTACTTCTTAAGTCAGAGCTCTGTTGGCTGTATACAACAGACAGCTAACTTGTACCAGTTGGGTTGCAGAACTTTCCCAGCCAACAGAAGAACATGAACAACTAGAATGATGGACTCAGATGCTAATAGGAATCTCTCTCTCTCTCTCTCTCTGCACTCTCTCTTTCTGTGTCTCATTCTCTCTCTCTCTCTCATGTTTGCTATCTTGTTTATGTCAGAGTCACCCCCCAGCTCTGCTATATCCGTGAATCTGGCTTCTAATAACTACAGTCACATGTGATCCCAGATGAGAAAGATCCTCTTATTCCAGATTCAGATTTAGACATAAAATTCTCAGGGAAGCATTTTAATTGGCCCATCTTGAGCCAAGTTAGCTTTTATCTGTTAACCAATCATAGTGGTTACAGTTATGAGGTAAGCAAAGTGCAATTTACATGAGAGCTATGCAGTGTGGAGAATGTTTACGGGAACAGCTTGGATGACTAGAGAGACCAGGACGCCACCAACTGGGGAAAGAATAGAGGACTGAGCTGGTATGGGAGGCAGGACCTAGTGAGTTCAGCGTTGGATACTCTGAGTTAGAACTGTAAGTAGGACATTCAGGTGGATGAATCTCAGGGCAGTTGAATATATGATTTCAAAGCTCAGGGGAGAGCTCAGAACTAGAGATATAAAGTTATGAGTCATAAAAATATAAGAAATAGTTTTAAAATGTCCAAAGAGGACTTTTACTTCTAAGTAGTATGTAGTAGGTCACAGCAGGCTAACATTCCCATTGCATCAACTAGAAAAAATTTAGTGAATTGCAAAACTCACATTTTTAAGATCTATGAAACCTGTGAAAGCAAAAAGGAGTAGATGAATGAAAACTCCAGAGAGAGAAGAGCCTTTTCTAAGTGAGCTGACAACCGCCAGACATTTATTTCCCGAGAGTCCTATGATGCTGGATGCAGGCTGGGGACCACAGGTGGGCTCTCCCGGGGGAAAGAGACGGCCACAGGGCACATAGTAGACACTCAGCTTAGTACAGTGGACTGGAAGCTGAGATGCCACCAAAGAAAGGCTAATTTTCCCTAAGGCTAATCATTCCCCATAAACTATCAGGAATACAAGACTAATCAAAATACAAGAGTCTGTCCTGAGAATTCCTAACCACAAACCTATACTTGTGAGATAAAACTCAGGTAGTACAATAGAGGGAAAGCATGGCTTTTAATGCTTTCAGTACAAAATAGATGGAAATAGATGAAATAAACATCCAACTAAAGAAGTTAAATATAGAGTAAGTGCAAACATCAAAGTAGAAGGAACAAAATAATAAAGAGTAGTGCAGGAAGAGATGAAATAGAATGCAAATGTACAATAAAGAAGACAGAGCTGCTCTCCATAAATAATAATGTAATTGCCAACTCCTGGAAAAGTTGATCTACTCCCTCCCCTAAGGAAAGGAGGCAAAAATAAATGATATTATAATAAGACAGCCATAACTAAAAATAAAATAATAATTAAATAGGGAATATTGTGAATAACTTTCTGCTGATAAACTTTAAAACCTGAGTGAAATCACACATTCCCAGGAAACCATACACTACCAAACCAACTGAAGAAGAAATAGAAAAATTGAATAACAGTTGACTCTTGAACAATGAGGGTTTGAACTGAGTGGGTTCACTGATATACAGATTTTTTTCCCTGCCTCTGCCTCTCCTGAGACAGCAAGACCAAATTCTTCCTCTTCCTCAGCCTACTCAATGAGAAGATGATAAGGATGAAGACCTTTATGATGACCCACTTCCACTTAATAAATAGTGAATATATTTTCCCTTCCTTATGATTTTCTTAATAATATCTTCTTTTCTGTAGATTACTTTATTATAAAAAGACAGTATATAATGCATATAACATACAAAATATGTGTTAATTGACTGTTTATGTTATGATAAGGCTTCCATTCAACAGTAGGCTATTAGTAGTTATGCTTTGGGGGAGTGAAAGTTATATGTGGATTTTTGATGGCATGGGGGGTCAGCACCCCAAGCCCTGTGTTGCCCAAGGATCAACTGTAGTCTTATGTCCATGTAAAAAGATAAAGTGATCATTAAAATCTACCGACAGATACTCAAATGGTCTTCCATGTGAATTATACAAAATACAAATAGACTGAGACTAGTCTAATTTTTCCTTTTTTTAAAAAAAGACTATCATGTCCTAATACTCTAATTTTTCAAAAAAGCTTTTAAAGAATGAAAAATGGCTGACTTTTGGTGCAGGCCGAGTTGGAATTAGTTCTTTATAGCCCATCTTTCTCAATAATTACAACTAAAATATCTGAACCACAAAAAATAATCAACTACCTGAGGAACCTGAAAAGTAATTATAACAGGCCAGTTGGGGAGGAAAGTGAAAATTTGAAGAATGAGCACTACTTGCAATGGTGAAAAAATATTTAGAAATTATATATCTGGTAAAGGACTTGTGTTAGGAATGTGTATATAAACAAAATTTAAAACTCAACTGTAAGAAAACAAACAATCCAATTTGAAAAAAATGAGCAAAATATTTGAACAGATACTTCACCAAAGAAGACATACAGATGGCACATGGAAAGAATACCATTAGTCATTAGTTGGGATTCCACTAAACAACTATTCATATGGCTTAAATAGAAAAAAATAAACAATATCAAATGTGCATCAAAAGGAATAAATATTACTGTATGTAAACTTAAAGTAAAATTTTTAAAAAGTAAAATAAAATTATGAAAGTTTTCCTAGTTTATTTCTAAGCCTTTGGTAAACTAGACATCAAAACTCTACCATGCTATTATAATAACAGAAAATTATAGAGCATCTTCACTCCCTAACACACACACATACTCCAAATCTGGCAATAAACAAATAATAATATAACATGACCAAGTTCAGTTTCTTTCAAGGATGCATGGTTGGTTCAAAATTAGAAATATTTATTATTATAACCACTACATTCCAAGTCAAAGGGGAATTATTAATAAATGATCAACTCAATAGAGGCAAAAATGAATTTTTCAAAATTTCACATCCATTCATGATAAAATTAAAACTTTTACCAGACTTGGAATGAAAAATATATTCTTACATATACACAAAAGCCCTGCAGCAAACATCATACTTGATCATAAAATATTTAATGCATTCCTTTTACAATCATGAAAAGATAAGGATAATAGCTACCACCAGTTATTTTCAGCACTTTATTGGAAATTTCTAGTCAGCAAAATAAAACAAGAAAAATAAATTTAAAAAATACATTGAAAATCAAGAATCAAAGTGTTACTATTTTAAGATGAGATTTTCTGCATCAATAATGTCAAAAATCTATAGATTACTATAATGCATAAGAGAGTTTAGCAAATTTACCAGCTAAAAGATCAATATATATAAGTCAATTACATTTCTATACATTAGCAACAATCAAGTGAAGAATACAATGACAAACAACATTTACAAAAAATTAGTGTCATCAAAATATATCTAAGAGAAATTGCCCAAGAGTTTTATGGTGAGATGCATAAAATGTTATATGAAAGTCATTAAAGAAGAGCCATTTACTAGGAGAGAGATACTATGCTAATGGGCAGGAAAATTCAATGTCATAAATATGTCAATTCCTTCCAAATTTATCTCTAAGCTCACCAAAAATCCAATTGCTATCCCAAGAAGAATTTCAGTAGGTCTTTGTAGACTGATTCTAATAATTAAAAGGGAAAACTAAGGGTCAACGTATAGTCAAGACGTCCCAAAGGAAGGAAAGTTAGGCCCAGAGACTCATCCTGCCAGATATCAAGGCTCACTGTGAAACTATAGTAATTATAATCTGTGATAGTGGTGCAAAAGAGACGAATATGTCAAAAGAACATAATAAAGTGCTCATAAGCAAACCTTCAGCTACACGGAGTCATGGTGTATGATGCAGTGGATGTTTCAGATCAAAGGAAATGATGGCCTATTGTTAGATGTGTGTTAATAATTGATCATCCACACAGAAAAGCAGTAATGGGCATTTACTGCACCTCACCCATAAAATTATTTCCACAGGCATCTAAGATTTAAATATGAAAGCAGACTTTCAAAATTATTAGGGGACAGTATAAGGGAACGATTTTCTGATCTCAGGGTAGGATGGGTATTTTTTAGTAAGATACAAAGGTGTGCAGCCCATAAAGGAAAAGTTTGATAATTTGACTGCTTTACACTTAAAAATTTCTACTGATTGAAAGAAACCACAAAAACAAGCCATAAAGTTCGACTAGATATTTGCAATATATGCAACCAAGGAAGGATGAGCATCCAGAATGTATAAGTGAATGGCTATGAAACAATACGAAATGGCAAACCACAAAACAGCAAAGGAGCAAAAGACAAAATCAGGCATTTAGTGGAACATACAACATAACTGACCAATAAAGTCAAAAGACAAAAAGTTCTTAGCTTCATTATTAAACAGAGAAAGGCAAAATAAATATTTTAAATGGGAACAATGACCAATAACAAAGATGTGAAGCGATGAGGATACTCATTCAATTTACAGAGGACACAGGAAGTGGAACAACTGCTTTGATGAGCAACTGGACACTACTTGGTAAAGTTGAAAACGAGTATGGCCTATTATCTAGCTCTCTACAGCTAGGAGCATTTGTGAGCACTAAGGGCACATAGAAAATGTTCATTTCAGCATTGCTTTCTAAAATTGCAAAAACAACAGTCTGATGTCTGTCTACTATGAAATGAATAAATAAATTGTGCTTCACTCATACAACATAAACAAACAGGCAGTGAAAATAACTTATCTACAGCTACAAGCATCAATGTAGATAAATCTTAAAACCATAATGTTGAAGGTGAAAAAACAAGCCATGGAAGTATGTGCTCAGGTTGATGTCACTTATTCAACTTTCAAAAACAAGCAAATATAAATAATACATTTCTTGAAAAATTACCGAGAGAAATAGTCAAATTGATTTTTAAAAATTCAGGACATTTGGTACCTCTAGGAGGAAGGCAAGCAATGAAGTCAGACTAAAGCACATGTTATTACTATATTCTACTTTTCAATCTAGGGAGTGAGTACATGAGGTTTGTTTTAATTTTTTTAACTTTTACTCAGTTCTTTATTCAACAAATGCTTAGTGTTTGGGTTTTTTTTTTAATTTTTATTCTTTAAACTTTACCACATCTATGACATATTTTTTTAATAAAAAGAGTTTCAAGAAGAGTTAATGAAGGGATTGGGAGTGATGGCCAAGGGGTATGGATTTCTTTCTGGGGTGATGAAATGTCCTAAAATTCATTGTGATTATGTTTGTATGACTCTGTGAATATGCTAAAAAGCTGTCTGTCTACCTTAAATGAGTGATACGTGATATATACATTATATCTTAATAATGCCATTTGAAAAAGAAGAATTGAAGTAGCTGAGGAAATAGAGAAATGTAGGTAACTCTTTTGGGAATTTGGGGTGAGAGAGAAAGGAGAGAATGGGGGGAAGCTCGAAGGTGGTGTGGAATCAAAGGAAGGTTGCTTTCTGAAAAGGAAGTTTGGCTATAGGCTGGGTGAATTTGCTAGTCAAGGAGAATTTAGGACAAGCAAGTTTTATATGACTGTCAGGATATGAACACAGGTCTTTGCATTCAAAGTCGAGCACTCTTTCTACTTCATGGTCCTTCCTCCCACATCACTCTTTCAAGTTTAAAAGGCAAAGTTATGGTAGAATCCATGCTTGCCTTCTGCCAGTCATAGGCTCTATTCAATCTTTGGGATAAACTTTCCGAATCATGAGGTCCTGATAATGCTGACATTCTTCCTCCTTGGTGATGAGATGTGAACACTTGCCAGGTTGGAGCCATTCAGCAATTCAGTGGGATGGGTATCTTTTGGTTGGCGTGGCGGGATGGGCTTTAGGGATGGGTAAATGGAGGGGTAGCAGCTGAACAACACCAAGTTGACTTTCTTTCAGTTGGCCTGCTCCTAGGTGATCTACCCAGTGACTGTAGGATTCTTCTGACCTCTGGAGGCCCTCAAACTCATTCTAATCTGTTGCAGACAGTAACAGCAAGCGGTGATGCAGTGAGAAAACATCACTGTTGTTAAAGCATCCCTGGAGAGCAAAGATGGAATCAGTAATAACCTGACCATCCCCCTCACAGAAATGAGCAAATAGCAGAAACACCACGGTGGCATGAAAATCAAGCAAGCCCATGTTTTAAAGACAGCTTTGCTCTGGGAGGCCGAGGTGGGAGGATTGCTCAAGGTCAGGAGTTCAAGACCAGCCTTAGCAAGAGCGAGACTCTGTCTCTACTAAAAATAGAAAGAAATTAATTGGCCAACTAAAAATATATAGAAAAAATTAGCTGGGCATGGTGGCATGTGCCTGTAGTCCCAGCTACTCGGGAGGCTGAGGCAGCAGGATTGCTTGAGCCCAGGAGTTTGAGGTTGCTGTGAGCTAGGCTGATGCCACAGCACTCACTGTAGCCTGGGCAACGGAGTGAGACTCTGTCTCAAAAAAAACCCACAAAAAATAAAATAAATAAAAATAAAGACAGCTCTGAAATGCCCCCCTTCCACTTGAGTCTTCCAGTCTCTGCTTCTTCATTGGTAACCCAGGGTGTAGCCCATCAGTTCCTCATTCTACCTCTTTCCACTGGATAACAGCCGTCTGCCTTGGACAGCCAATCAGGTTAATTCTAATTAGCTTTCCACAATGATTGGTTGAGAATATCATAGCCCTAAGCCCATTGGCACATGACAGTTCCCTGGTCATCAGAATTGGCTCAGATGTGGCCCAGTCATTGCAAAGTGCAAGATGCTGTTTGATAATTGTGAGATGGGACTCTATGTTTTCTGTTGAACTTAAGCTTGCTGCTCATCAATCATTCTTTGACCACGATGAGGATTAGCCTTTGGATGTGGCTAACGTTGGGGAGTAGAGCTGAGACATAAATAAGGATCTTAAGGTTATGTCATTGGCCTGCTACTGGATTCACCCACATGGAGCCTGCCCAATTTCACTTTTTCCTATCACATGAGCCAACAGTCTCCTCTATTGTTTGATCCAGTGTATGTCGAGTTTTCTACTACTTGTAATTTAAAGAACCCTTGCTACTTGATGGAATTAATATTTGCCATATCTAAGGCTTTGAGGTAATACCAGTAACACACATGGGGAACATGAGTGTAGCTTCTATTTATTTTCTACAAACAATGTGTGTGAGTGAGGGGTAAAGACTGATTCAGAAAAATACTTAACAGGAAGACCAGGACTTATATCACTCATTTAGGCATTTATTAAACTGACTTTATATTATTAAATCCACCTTGAGAAAATCATTCTATATCTCTGAGAGTCAATCTCCCCATCTATAAAAGATCCCTTAAATCATGTCTAGAGTCACTTAGATACATGGATACATAAGTTGAAGGCAAGATGCAAGTCTTATTAATACATTAATAATAATAACTACTAACAGTTATTGAGAACATGAATTGTACTCCTCACTATACTAAATGTTTAACACACGTAGTCTCATTTAACTGTCACAATAACGATTGTTGCTCCCATTTCACATATAAGGAAACTGAGGGGGTTAGTGGACTTCATTAAAATGTCTGCAGTTATAGTCGGAAGGTAGAACAGGGGTTCAAACTTGGCTCTTTTTGGATCTAGAGCGTGTGCTTCTAAGTGCAGAGTGAATAGGTGTAGATTTATTCATTCATTCAATAGGATTTATGGAGACCTGTTCTATGCTAGGCTCTGATTTAGACCATGAAGACAGAGAGATGAGCATTCAGCTTAAATGATTTCAAAATTTGGTGAGGGAGATAGCCTAGAAAAAAATTAATATATATTCATGTCCTGTATCCTCAACACAGCAGGTGCTTAATATATATTTAATGAAAAAATGAATAAGTGAAAGACTATAAATATGAATATATGACAATGAAAAGTTTCTGAAAATATAATTAAATTTCTAAGACA
>VSMD01063697.1:0-10704 GCA_008750895.1 Mirza zaza | reverse complement strand
GGCCAACTAAAAATATATACAAAAAATTAGCCGGGCATGGTGGCGCATGCCTGTAGTCCCAGCTACTCAGGAGGCTGAGGCAGGAGGACCGCTCGAGCCCAGGAGTTTGAGGTGGCCGTGAGCTAGGCTGACTCCACAGCACTCTAGCCCAGGCAACAAAGTGAGACTCCGTCTAAAAAAAAGAAAGAAAGAAAGAAAGAAAGAAAGAAAGAAAGAAAGAAAGAAAGAAAGAAAGAAAGAAAGAAAAAGAAAACCTAAATAAATGGAAAGAAATCCTATGTTCATGGATTCAAAGACTTAATATTAAAGATGGCAATACTCCCCAAAGTGATCTACAGATTGAACACGATCCTTATCAAAAATCTCAGCTGGATTTTTTTTTTTCTTCAGAAATGGACAAGCTGGTCCTAAAATTCGTGCACAGAGGGAAGTAAAACTCAGTGGAAATCAAGCAGGGAGGAGGGGGGAGGAGAAGAGGGACAAAAACCTACCTAATAGGTACAATGAACACTATTTGGGTAATAGGTGCACCTGTAGCCATGACTCAAGCATTGCAAAAGTGATCCATGTAACCAAAAACATTGTGCCCCCTTAATATTTTGAAATTTAAAAAGGAAAAAAAATAAAAGAAATCAATATAATGAATTGAAAAAAATATACATATGGACATGCAAGGGATCCAGAATGGCTAAAATGATTTTGAAAATAAACAACAAATTTGGAGTACACATACCTTCTGATTTTAAAACTTACTACAAAGCTACATTAAGCAATCATTAAACAATTCAGTAGGGGAAAGAATAGTCTTTTCAACAAATGGTGCTGAGACAACTGCATGTATACATGCAAAAGAATAAACTGGATCCCTATATCCCACAATATACAAAAATTAACTCTAAGTGGATCAAAGACTTAATGTAAGAAGTAAAACTATAACACTCTTAGAAGAAAACAGGAGTAAATCTTCATGACATTTGACTAGGCAAGAGTTTCTTAGATATGATACCAAAAGCACAAACAGCAAAAGAAAAAATAGATGAATTTGACTTTATCAAAATTTTAAAAACTTTATGCAATTTGGACTCCTGTGGTATAAATAATGACAAAAATATTTTTTAAACTTTTATGTTTCAAAGGACACTGTCAAAGTTGGGGAGATGCCTCAGAGAGCACTTTGTCCCCCAGGTGTCTCAGCACTCTTCCCTGATCGGTTACTAGCTGTGTGATCCTCTAGAGACCCCAAGACATGGTAGCCATATGAAAACACAAAAATGAAGGTTACTTGGAGAGGCCAAGTGGCCACCCAGAGGGCCAGAAGATGGCAGCTCTTTAATGTGGTCACCATGCCCCAGAGCCCAATATTCAATTTCTCAGTGCTGTGCTGCATCTCTGGCTCCATTTTTCTGCATTTCCAAGCTGACTGTTTCAAGCCGGCATTTGTTCTTTATGTAAATAACAGTGTGTTCTGGGCAATAGTTAAGCAAACCCTGCTCTTCTTGCTTTTCATACATTTACAGCTTTGTAGAGTCAGCAAAAATTCTGCTAGGCATGTCTTATACCAGGCACTGTGCTAGGTACTTTGCCCTGAGAGATTACTCTATCCAGTGGCATTTGCAAATATTTTTGTTTAGGTCTAGCTACCTGGAAGCTTGAGACTGGATGGTCAGTCTTCTTGGCTACTTGGTGCTCCCCAGCTCAGCTTTCAGTCTCTCATTCCTTATGTATCAATGTTATTACACTTTCCTCAGGGTTCTAGGGGTGCTTCCATGTGGCTCCTAAATATGCCTTATAGGCAGAATTTTCCACACAACAATGCAAAGAGCACTACCTAGTAATAATGTGACAGCAAAAAGCTATTGTGCGTGTCTTATGTGCAGTGATATATTAAGTGCCTTAAATGTGTTATGTCATCCAATCCTTGAAACAATCCTATACAGTAGATATTATTAATGTCTACATTATACAGATGAGAAAACAGGAGCATAGAAAGGTCAAGTAACTGTTCCCAGAGTCACGCAGTCAGTAAATGATCAAGCCAGGACGCTAACATAGGTCTATCAAACTAGAGAAGGTATGTGCTTAACCACGATGCCAGACATTGCCTCATTACAATGTTTATACAATGTTTGGGCTAGTCTGAATTATCACAAAGAGATAAAAAAATATTCCCAGTGCCTTTTATTTAAGAAGACAGAAGGCCGGGCGTGGTAGCTCACGCCTGTAATCCTAGCACTCTGGGAGGCCAAACCAGGCGGATTGCCTGAAGTCAGGAGTTTGAAACCAGCCTGAGCAAGAGTGAGACCCCGTCTCTACTATAAATAGAAAGAAATTAATTGGCCAACTAATATATATAGAAAAAATTAGCCAGGCATGGTGGCGCATGCCTGTAGTCCCAGCTACTCAGGAGGCTGAGGCAGTAGGATCACTTGAGCCCAGGAGTTTGAGGTTGCTGTGAGCTAGGCTGACGCAACAGTACTCACTCTAGCCTGGACAACAAAGCGAGGGTCTGTGTAAAAAAGAAGACAGAAAATTATGATGTAATTTTAAGAAAGGTTTCTATCCAAAGTAGAAAAAAAAATGTTTGAAGCATTGGTGCTTAGAGGAGTAAACACTAGTTATCAGAAAACTCACCAACAATGCCAGACCCAGGAGGTGTTTCTGTATCATCTAGTATTCTTAGAAATGCAAAGAAGCTCAGTATACCTCTGGCAACCTCAGACTGCAGAAATCATTAGCAACTTCACCATGTTTTTATTTGAAAAATAAAATACCAGGATCTGTGCCATAGTAGACATTATTCCATAAGGGATATGAAGTGGTCTCATGCCACACCTATCTTCAAAGCCACACACAGAAAAAGAGAGAGAGTGAGAGAGATAGTGAGAGAGAGAGAGAGAGAAACAGACAGAGACAGAGCACACTCAAATTGGGTGATAGGGAAAACTGGAATAAAATATTCTGAGACAGGTGTAATGTGATGCTATGGCTAGCCTTAGGAAAAATTGTGAAAGAAGCAAAGTTTATCTGGGGCAAAGCTACTAGTACTGCTAACAATAATAATAATAATAATAATAATAGCTACTCTGTGGAAAATACTTACTACATGCCAGGTACTCTTCTTGGGGCTTTACATGTATGAATTCATTGAACTCTCACACCAATCCTATGAAATAGGTGCCACTATTATTCCCACATTATAGGTGAGGAGACTGAGGCCTAGAAGCATAGTTACATAACATGCCCAAAGTCACAAAGCTACTAGTGAGAGAGAACTGAGATTTGAACTTCAAGAAGTCTAGCACCACAGTCCATAATCCAATCTCAACTACTTATCCACAGACAACACTATTAATGCTTATTTACTAATACAGAGCAATTCTTCTGACCCTGGCCCTTTGTTGAGGACTCCATGTATGTTATATCATAGATCTTACAAGGTTGGAGCTCTTAACTCTAAATTATTATGTATTATCTTATTTAATTTTTTTTTTTTTTTGAGACAGAGTCTCACTGTGTTGCCCAGGCTAGAGTGAGTGCTGTGGCATCAGCCTAGCTCACAGCAACCTCAAACTCCTGGGCTCAAGTGATCCTGCTGCCTCAGCCTCCCAAGTAGCTGGGACTACAGGCATGCGCCACCATGCCCGGCTGATTTTTTTCTATATATATTAGTTGGCCAATTAATTTCTTTCTATTTATAGTAGAGACGGGGTCTCGCTCTTGCTCAGGCTGGTTTTGAACTCCTGACCTTGAGCAATCCGCCCGCCTCAGCCTCCCAGAGTGCTAGGATTACAGGCGTGAGCCACCGCGCCCGGCCATCTTATTTAATTCTTAAAAGAACCCTATGAGGTAGTTATTACTGTGTCCATTTTACAGATAAAAACTCTGAGGCCCAGAGAAGTTAAATAACTTGACACACAGGTGGAAGTATCGCCACTCTTTCAGTAACATGTTCTATACCTGTATTAAATGGTAGGGATCCATATAATATAAAATAATGCAGCCCGGTGCAGTGGCTCCTGCCTATAATCCCAGCACTTTGGGAGGCCAAGGCAGGAGGCTCTCTTAAGGTTAGAAGTTCACAACCAGCCTGGGCAACATAGCGAGAATCCATCTCTACAAAAAATTTTTTAAATGAGCCAAGTGTGGTGCTGTGCGCTTATAGTCCCAGCTACTCAGGAGGCTGAGGTGGGAGGATTGCTTGAGCCCAGGAGTTCAAGAGTGCAATGAACTATGATCCAGCAACTGCACTCCAGCCTGGGTGACAGAGTGATACCCTGTCTCTAAAATAAATAAATAAACAAATAGTTTTAAAAATAATGCCACATAATTTAATATATAATTTCTACCTCAGAGCTAGGTTCTCTCATCTTTTCAAAACCTCTGTTCTAAAGTGTTAATGAGGCCAGGCGCGGTGGCTCACGCCTGTAATCCTAGATCTCTGGGAGGCCGAGGTGGGCGGATCCTTTGAGCTCAGGAGTTCGAGACCAGCCTGAGCAAGAGCGAGACCCCATCTCTACTATAAATAGAAAGAAATTAATTGGCCTACTAATATATATAGAAAAAATTAGCCGAGCATGGTGGTGCATGCCTGTAGTCCCAGCTACTTGGGAGGCTGAGGCAGCAGGATCGCTTGAGCCCAGGAGTTTGAGGTTGCTGTGAGCGAGGCTGACGCCATGGCATTCACTCTAGCCTGGGCAACAAAGTGAGACTCTGTCTCAAAAAAATAAAAATAAAAATAAATAATAAAGTGTTAATGAAAAAGAGTGACAGTGACGTTTCCTCTCTTCCCAGCTCAGGGGTGGGGAGAGATTACAATGACCCTCTGGACCCTCTGCAACAGCCGGTGTGGCCCACTTTTGGTTCCCTTTAGTAGGGAAGCACATCTGCATAAGCTCTGTCACTTGAAGCCTGTTTTCAGGGCTTGGATGCTGCATATAAAAGGAATCGATTTTTGAATTTTAATTTTGTTTTGTTTTGTTTGCAACTGGTTTCTGGAAAAGACAGATTAGCAATCCACTGCTGGGGACCACCAATCTGAATTCCAGTTTCCATAAAATGCTACCTATGTTTATTCAGTGGCCAATGACAGTGAAAATACGGTAATTTTGCTACCAATCTTGATTAGCAGAGCAAAAAATGATGACAACGAGGAAGGCACCCTGGATAGGCTTACCTCCACTTGAAGGGTTGCACATCCTTTCAGGAAGTCATTAATGTTGTTGATGCAGTCAGCTTCAGTTTGGGGCTCCAGGCAATACTAGAGAAACACAGTGAAATGTCACTTGGAGATTGTCATCCCATGCCAAGCAAACCATATTCATCATTTGCTGATAATGAAAGAAAGTGGGCTTTTTTAAAGCATGGGGCAACATTGCTGTCAATCCAGGAAGAGAAATAACCACTGAAGGAAGTGATGCAAAAATCCAAACGGTCGGTCTTTGTTTCAAATTGTCACCAAACCTTTAGACCCAAGCCATGTCTACCTACAAACTTTTTCTTATGCCTTCTGCTCAAGTGTGCTGATAACAAATTAGAGAGACTAACACAGTTTTGTGAGCTTGGTTCTTGCTTTCAAGAAAAAAAAAAACAATAGCTATTACCTTCCTCCCCCTTTCCCCATGATAATTTATTAAAGTTATATATCCCCTTGGCTGTTTTGTACATTTGATCACATTTCTCTACATTTTATCACCATTTTATCACTCTTTCTCAAGTTTAAGAAATTACAAGTAAATCTATTTGCTCAATAAAAATATAAACTGGTTCAAGAAGGCAAAACAGCTACACTCACAGTCACATTCCATGATTACTTTAAGAAAATAATTGTAAAACTATAACTTTAAGCTTACTTAAAGTATCTACTTTAGAAATTATCTATTCTTGTGATCATGAGTTTCCAACATTTAAAATCTTGGACTTTTTTTTTTAAAGAGAGTAAAGTTAGTTTCACTTTGAACACACGTTGCATTCGAAACACATATCTGGTTTCTATTGTTTTTACAACCTTTATGTGACATTTTGAATTATTTCTTTTAGTTGCTAAATAGTCTCTCCTTTAATGGATATTTTTCGAGATGAAATCTGCATTGATTTTAGTCAAACTGTCACAAAACACCATCAAGATTTATTATAAATCATTCTATTATTCCATGGACTCATATGTGCCCCAAGTTCAAAACATGTCCTCAGTACACAGGGAGTATAACATGCATCTCCATGACAGAGCCAGCTTGCAATGTGGGTGTTCTCCTTTTCCCCTATTGCCTAAAACTATAACAAGTTTTCCCTATACTAATATTTGGGGGCCAATTACTAAACGATAACATTTCACTTTCTGACTTTTCAAACTGAAAAACAGTAAGAATGTCTAACTCTTTGAAAGATATTAATGTAGGAGATTCCCATGACCTGGGCAATAGAAAAATTGCAAGAGTTACATTATTGCTGCTCTCTGGTGGTAAGCAATCCCAAAGATACTGTGAATTTACCTTACCTTTTCCACAGAGCCAGGCATAAGTCTGTTGAACAGTTTGCACAGCACTACCCCATTTTTCAGCGAGGACTTCAGAAACTCCTCCGGATCACAGATGATCTTTTTGGGGGAATCCAAAACTCCCAAAGATATAAGCCATGTCACGATTCGCTCTTCGGGATTCATTACTGAGGACGGTACACTCTGAACAGCTCTCTGGGGCAGCTGCAAGGACTAAGCCACATCCGTGATTGCATCTGCTGTTGTCTTCCTTTTTCTGAGTTCTCTTCTGGTGCTTGCAGAGCAAAGGTTTAAAACAACTTTTCTTAGACAACAGTGGAACCCACTCAAAATATGGGATTTTAAAACCACAAAGATCACACTCAAAGATGTGGAAACAGATAAGAATTAATGTAAAAATCCTGGATAACACCGGTTTTCTTTTTCAAAACCTGAAAAACAAATTCATTAGGATGAAAAAAAAAAAGAACACACACACAACATACACACACACTGAAATGGTGCAAGAAGCTCTAAGGGAAGAAAGTGAGGAAGATGCTGGGGAGTGGGGAGAGAGAAGGAAGCAAGTGCTCTTGGAAAACAGAGGGGAGCCAGCACTTCAGGGGACCTTGGAAATGAGACACTCATGGGCCAGTCTGGGAAAACGCTGTCGATAAATAGTCTAGCCCCAGTGAAAACCTGGCTTCTGTTAGGAGGAAGATGCCAACTGGCGCTTAGGTCAGACAGATCTGAGCCTCATCAGGCGCTGTGCTGGCATGACAGGGCTCAAAGAAGGTTACGCTGATAAAATTCTTCCAAGAAATGGCCGAATGTCCTCATACTATCTCACAGAGATGATGTGTCATGATCATTCCTTGCAAAACACGTTGAGTTGCGTAGTGACAACGTGCCAAGCAAATGAAGATTGTGCCTGCTGTCAGCCATCACTGTGTATAAGCAGAAGCTAGAAGAATGGCATTTTACTTTGCAGCCAAAAAGCTATGTTTAGGGAAATAGGCTAAGGATAACATCTGACATCCTGTTTACTTGCATTCTTTAGCAATTCTTTTTCTGGACCTGGTTCCACTACACAATCCAGCTGCAGTACCCTTAGCAAAGGCTCAGACACAGTCACATAAGCGGGTAAAATACACTTGAAAAGAGAACGTTTGAGTACAAAAGAGCACTTGTCTTCTGTATACACTACAGTCTGGAAGTGTCATGTTTCCCCAACAAGAAACACTTTGCATTTAAAATACTGTTCTGAAAAAAAAAAACCTTCTCATCTATAACAAGAAATCCTCATTATTCTCAAACATTTTCAGAATCAGTTGAAATAGTCATACTGTTTGGAAGTTTATGATAAAGCCAACTTTAATCGTATAGCCCTATGTTGGCAAATCTATGACACTCACCATCATTACCTCTCCTCATGCATGAGCGATATCTGATCAATCATTGGTCTTTCCTTCTAAGCCTCAGAATCCTTTAACACAGCTTCAGTCATCTACTACCAAATAATCACCTTAGATAACTCTACCGAGAATTTTTAAAGCTGCTCTTTCTTGCCATATCACAATACTTATCACACTTTACTATTTATTTATTATCGACAATGTCTCACTCTGTCACCCAGATTGGACTGCAGTAGTATGATTGTAGCTCACAGCAACCTCAAATTCTGGGGCTCAAGTAATCTTCCTGCCTCAGCCTGCCACGTAGCTAGGACTACAAACACACGCCACCACACCTGACTAATTTTTTTGTACAGATGGGGTCTCACTGTGTTGCCCAGGCTGGATTTGAACTCCTGAGCTCAAGTGATCCTCCTGCTTCAGCCTTCCTAAGTGCTGGGATTACAGACAGGAACCGCTGCACCTGGCACACTTTACTATCATTACTTGTTGATCTGTGTCCTCCACCAGAATATAAGCTCCATAAAGTAGGGGTCTTATCGATCTCGTTTAACACTGTGTTGCCAACAGAGTGCCTGGTATATACCATGGATGTTCAAAAATGCTGAATGAATGAATGAATGAACTCGGATGGTGTCCCTGGTATAGACAGTACCTGATTATAACAAGGATTTTTTGTTTGTTTGTTTTAATGGGTTAAAACCAACATATTTTCTTGCTAATGATTTTTTTAATTACTGAGATATAATTTATGCATAATAAACTACACATATTTAAGGTGTATGATTTAATGAATTTTGACACGCATACACCTTGATACAGTCACACACATACAATCCAGATAAACCTTTTCATAATCCCAAAAATGTCCTTGTATCTTTCAATTCCTTCTTCCTCTCCTCCCCCCACCAATCCCAGGCAACCACTAATCTGTTTTCAGTCTCTATCAATTAATTTGCATTTTTAAGAATCTTCTATAAATGGAAGTAGATAGTATAGTAATTTCTTTTGTCTGGCTTCTTTAACTTAATATCATCATTTTGAGATTCATCCATATTGTTGTGTCTATCCATAGTTCTATCACAAGGATTTGACCTTCATATGTTTTGGTTTGATGTATTTATACTTTAAACAAAGTAAGTGTAGTCAATCAAAAGTTTTCATTGACCTTGACCCATGGCCAAATCTATGTAATGAAAGTAAAAACAGAATCTATTTATTGATAAATTAAATTTCCAAATCTGACCTACTTAAACAGATTTTTATTTTTCATTTGAACAGTTGTTTTCACCATTGCTCATCTACATTTTACTCTATAGACAAACAAAATCTGGCAGTATTATTGAGGTATCACTTACATTTTCTGATGAAGAATAAAGCCTGAGTAATTTCAGGAACCTGGCCTAGTCCAAAATAAGCTTGAGCCCACTAAGGTCATTTGGATGAAAATCTGCCTCATTTTGGACACTGGCTATAAAAAATATTACTGTAAGTAATAAAGTAAAATTAAAAAGTCAAAGCCACTGTCTCAAGGCAGAAGAAACAGTTCTATTAGTATAAAGATGGGAAATTACAGTTGGTATGGTGCAATGTCAAGAAAGCAAGGAATTCCAGGGCAGTGGCAAGCATATAGGCGAAATGACTACCCATAGATCCCAGGCTGGCTGGGATAGCCAGAGAAGATAGGAAGGAGCTGATGAACTGAAGGAGTGAGGGGATGGCATTGAAAGACTGTGGGTCACAGTGACACAAAGAGCTTCACACAAGAGCATGAGGGAAAAAAAGCAAAGGTCTCTCACTCTACTTCAGATCCTTAGTAACACATTCTCTGGGCCACTGAACCTCCTTCCTCAAGGGCTTTCCCACCTTCATCCTCTCATCCTAATGATCCCTCTAGGAGAACAGTTTGGTTGATTTTCCAAAAATACCTCTAGTGTTAATACCCCTGTTCAAAAACCCTCAAAGACTCTCTATTGCCTAAAGTAGTGACTAACAAACCACAATGTCCATAATAATCACCTCCTGTGAGGGATGGAGGTGAAAGGAATGAGAGTGGAACTTGAGCTAAGCTAGGTAACATTTTATGAAAAATAAAAACATCTGCAGGAAATAAATCAAATGTGAACATTTGTTAAAACTGGATGCTGGGTACACTGGTAGCTGTTTTACTATTTTCTTTTCTCTTACATGTTTGAAATATTCATAACTTTTTTTCAAATCTACTGGGGCACTTGTTAAAAAGATTTGGGGGCCCTATTCCAAGGTACTCTTGTTTAGAAGACCTACAACGGGGCAACCTCAGACTGCAGAAATCATTAGCAACTTCACCATGTTTTTATTTGAAAAATAAAGAAAATACCAGGATCTGTGTCATAGTAGACATTATTCTATAAGGGATATGAAGTGGTCTCATGCCACTTGATTCTGATACAGATAGATCAAGGTCACACTTGGAGAAAAAAATTGGTTTATAACCTCCTACTCCAAGCAAATTTCTGCAGACATCTAAGTCATTCTAATATCCACAAGAAAAACAATCCAACATCATGGCCACTCAGTTCCTTGACCTCCTCTACCAGTAATCAATTTATTACCTCTCAATCCCCCTTTATATCTGTTCTTTGAAAATGGACCTGGGAGGCCGGGCTTGGTGGCTCACACCTGTAATCCTAGCACTCTGGGAGGCCAAGGCCAGCGGATAGCTTGAGGTCAGGAGTTCAAAACCAGCCTGAGCGAGACCCCGTCTCTACTAAAAATAGAAAGAAATTAATTGACCAACTAAAAATATATATAGAAAAAATTAGCCGGGCATGGTGG